>CAUYPK010087825.1:0-45742 GCA_963574355.1 Loris lydekkerianus | reverse complement strand
AACCTTCAGGGAAAGGAAAAGCAGAAAGAGGGAAGGAGAGAAGGGGTGGGGCCTTGGTGTGTGCCACACCTTCTGGGGGCAAGACATGATTGCAAGAGGGACTCTACCTAACAAATGCAATCAGTGTAACCTGGCTTATTGTACCCTCAATGAATCCCCAAAAATAAAAAAAAAAAGAATTCTATCCAACCTTCAAAGAATAGCTTATTTCTATACTGCAGAAATTATCCCAAAACATTGAGGGGGAAGGAGTCATCCCCAACAGGTTCTACGAAGCAAACATCACTCTGATACCAAAACCAGAGAAAGACCCAACTAAAAAGGAGAACTTCAGACCAATTTCACTAATGAATATAGATGCAAAAATTCTCAACAAAATACTAGCCAATAGATTACAGCTTATCATCAAAAAAGTCATCCATCATGATCAAACCTTCATCTTGGCTGTTATTGGCATATGTAAAGGTTACTGACTTGTGGACATAGATTTTATATCTTGAGACATCATAATCTCAGCCCTTGCTGCTAAGATAGGTTTCATCCCAGGGATTCAAGGCTGGTTTAACATATGCAAGTCCATAAATGTTATTCACCATATTAACAGGAGCAAAAAACAAAGACAATATGATCTTCTCAATAGATGCAGAAAAAACATTCCATAAAATCCAGCATTCTTTTCTAATTAGAACACTGAAGAGTATAGGCAAATGTGGCACATTTCTTAAACTGATTGAAGCTATCTATGATAAACCCACAGCTAATATTTTACTGAATGGAGTAAAACTGAAAGCTTTTCCGCTTAGAACTGGAACCAGACAAAGTTGTCCTCTATCGCCACTACTATTCAACATAGTGCTGGATACAATCGCCAAAATGTGGAAACAGCCTAAATGCCCACCAACCCAGGAATGGATTAACAAGCTGTGGTATATGTATATCATGGAATACTATTCAGCTATTAAAAAAAATAGAGACTTTACATCCTTCTTATTAACCTGGATGGAAGTGGAAGACATTATTCTTAGTAAAGCATCACAAGAATGGAGAAGCATGAATCCTATGTACTCAATTTTTATATGAGGACAGTTAATGACAATTAAGGTCATGGGGGGGGAAGGAAAAGCAGAGAGAGGGAAGGAGGGAGAGGGGTGGGGCCTCGGTGTGTGCCACACCTTCTGGGAGCAAGACATGATTGCAAGAGGGACTTTACCTAACAAGTGCAATCAGTGTAACCTGGCTTATTGTACCCTCAATGAATCCCCCAAAAATAAAAAAATAAAAAGAAAGAAAAAAAAAAACATAGTGCTGGAAGTTTTAGTGAATACAATCAGGCAATAGAAAGAAATAAAGGGCATCCAAATGGGAGCAGAGAAGGTCAAACTCTCCCTCCTTACTGACAATATGATCGTATACTTACAGAACTTCAAAGACTCAACCACAAGACTCCTGGAAGTCATCAAAAACACAGTCATGACTGATCTAGATAAATATAAACTATCTGTTTAAGACCACTGCTAATATAATCTAACATCCAGTAATGACAGTGAATTTAAAATTTAATAATGTTTAATGATTTCCATCATCGAAACAATTTAGACATTTATTTTTTATACCCTATCACCAAAAGTCCACTTTTTTTTTTTATTGTTAGGGATTCATTGAGGGTACAATAAGACAGGTTACACCGATTGCAATTGTTAGGTAAAGTCCCTCTTGCAATTGCCACTTCTTAAAAGCATGATTCTGTTAATAGATAGGAAGATTTTAGGACCCCATTCTTACCTTGGACATAGACTCTCAAGTCAATGAGAGACCATGAGGCAGAAGAGTTCTTTAGCCCTGACATTAGCGACGGACAACATCAAACTGCACAGTTTGAATCCCTGGCAAAGGCTATTCCTTTAACATGAATTGAACTCAGTGGCCATCACTGTTCAATTGCTCATAATTTCTACTTCTTAACAATATAATTCAATATTTATTATTTAAGGAGTGCATACAAATGGAAGAGAAAATAAAATTCTGAAAAAATTTACCTCAATTCCAAGGTAAGTATTAGCTATAAGTCACTAGTGATTCTAAGAATATTTTAAGTTTTGTAACTACTTTAAATGTTTTTAAAATTAAATTGTGATCTATTCAATTCTAAAAGGTTAGTCCAAAGATAATTTTATTCGGACTATCCCAGGTTATTAAAATAAAGAAAACTATGTTAGGATCGGTGCTCATAGCACAGTGGCTACAGCATTGGCCACATACACACAGGCTGGCGGGTTTGAGCCTGGATGGGACCAGCTAAACAACAATGGCAACTGCAATGACAACAACAACAAAAAATAGCCGGGTGTTGTGGCAAGTGACTGTAGTCCCAGCTACTTGAGAGGCTGAGTCAAATGAATTGCTTAAGCCCAAAAGTTTGAGGTTGCTGTGAGCTTGACGCCATACCACTCTACAGAGGATGGCATAGTGAGACTCTGTCTCAAAAAAAAAAAGAAAAGGAAAGAAAAAGAAAACTATTTTAAACCAGAAATTAAAACTTAAATCTTTTCATACCTGTGGCTGATTATCTTCAATTTCTTCAATTCTTTCTTGTATGTCTTCTGAGACCAATTCTATACGTATATCTCATTCTGTTGAAATATCCATGCATTAGAGTTAAAACAAACTACTTAGAAGAGTTAGATAAAAGACAGTCTTTATAAAAATAGGCAGAAAATAACATTTTATAAATTGTGAGTTTAAATAATAATTAACCTTTAGTGGAATATTTACTTCTTTTAAAAAATACATCTAATTTTTAAAAAGATTCATTGTTCATTAAAAACTGTACCATACTGAGAAGGATATTGGTAATGGAGGAGCTACCCATGTGTGGGGTACAGAGTAAATGGAAACTCTCTGAACCTCCTTCTCAATTTTTCCGTGAACTAAAACTACTCTAAAAAAAATCAAATCAACCCCAAGACTCTTGGAATTCAGCAAAAAATACAGTATTGTCTCAGGATATAAAATCAATGCCCACAAGTCAGTTGCCTTTCTATATGCCAACAACAGTCAAGATGAGAGGTTGCAATAAACATTCTGGTACAAATATCTTTGTTATAATGACATTTTGTGTCTTCTGGATATATACCTAGTAGAGGAATTATAGGATTGAATGGCAGATCTATTTTTATTATTTTAAAATGCCATCACATTATTTTCTGGCTAATCGGGTTTCTGCTGAGAGGTGCACTGTTAGTCTGATGGGATTTCCTTTATATGTGACTAGATTGTTTTCTCTTAATAAATTTAAAATTCTTTCACTTCAAATTTAGTAATTCTGCTTATAATATGCTGTGGTGAAGTCCATTCTGCAATGTAGTTGCCTTGGGTATCATTGAGCCTTTTGTATCTGAATGTTTTACTCTCTTGGTGGTACTGGGAAGTTTTCATTGATTATTTCATTAAATAGGTTTTCTGAACTTTATTTCTCTTCTCCCTCAAGAATACCAATAATTCATACGTTCCATCACTTTATGCATTTTCAGATATTTTGAAGGCTTTGCTCATTCTTTCTTATTCTTTTCTTATTTTTCTCTGAATGGAGTACATCAGCAGACCTACCTTCAAATTCTGAGGTTCTTTATTATGCTTAGTGTAATCTATTCTTAAAGCCTTTGGAAGTGTTTTTGTGTTTCCTTGAATTTCCAGCTCCAGAATTTGACTTTTTTAATGATAGCTATTGTTTAGTAAATTTAACATTCATATGATGAATTGATTTTCTGAATTCTTTGAATTAGTTTTCAGATAAATCTTCCATTTCATCAGGCTTCTTTAGAATCAGCATTTAAAATTATTTATCTGGCATTATGATGAATTGTTTGATGGGGGTCCCTGCTGGACAATTGTTGTGGTTCTTTGGTGGTGTTGTAGTTTCTTGCTTTTTCATCTTTCCCATGTACTTCCATTGTTATCTGCACATCTGATGTAGCAGCCATTTATTCTGATATTTTTTTAAATTGATTTTGAAGGGGAGAATTTTTTTTCTTGAAGATGTTTTTATATATTATTTGTTTGAGATGATAGTAAGAAGCAACCACACTGGCTCAAAAATTTGAGCTAAGAAGGAGAGAATCATAAACCATGAGAGTCAGAACTTTCTAGGCCATCAGACTCCTCACCTCTTGTCCTGTCACTATCTCCTTGGCATGTGGGGATAGGCAAGGGAACTCCCTTGGTTGCATCCAGAGATATTAGAAGTCATTTCATCTAAAATCTGCTTCCAGCAAAATTTTAAGACATCAATTCAAAGTGGGTACAGTCAGTCAATGAGCCCAGGTTGTACTCTCCAGGTATTGTCTCTTAATGTTGTGGCTGTGGTGGAATGTGGCTGTGACAGAGTTCATAGCAGCCACGGGCAGCATTTCAGGGAGTAAGTTTCTATGGGAGAGCCTGGCTAGTTTCCTTTCAGGGGAGATAATAATCAGACACCCAGGGCCATGACAGAGAGCTCTTAGCAGAGTGGATGCTGGTTTTTAATTGAGCCCTCTCCTTAGGCCCCGTTCCACATCTTGCCTTCTCTACAAACATCAGCTAGATTGACTGCACACTAAGGTCCTCTATGACAAAGTCTTGTCCCTGGATGGTAATTATTTTCTAACAGGTTGAAGTAACTATACAGTCATTTGTGCCTGGGGATAAGAGTCTGGACTATTTTCAGTATATTTCTTTCTCTTTCTAAATTGTCACATTCTTTAATGAGCCTTGAAATACTCAAGTTATTGACCTCTGTCTCAAAGACCTTGGCATTCAGTGCCCAAAAAGGCTGTGTAAATGTCTTAAGAATGAAAGGTGGGAATTCTGGTGACCACTACCATTCACCTAAATATTCTGCTGTTAAGCTGTAGCACTGCTGTTACATTTTCCTTCAGCTGAGACTCTTTCTACCGAATCCATGTAGCCTATGGTCAATTTCAAAGTTTCAGTTAACTGGTATGTTTGGGAAGGTAAATAATCAAAGCACCCAAGTAAATTTTAAACAGTAGAAATCTAGGATTAGTTCAACAACCTAGGAATTTGTTTATAAGTTGAAAATAAATCAGCAACGTAGAGACAATTTATTTATTCATATCTGGAAGGATGAAGTACTATAATCTTTCCCTCAGTATTTTTCTCCCATTTTTCATCTTTCCATACATTCAGTGTCCAGTTGAAATCCTTGCACAAAAACAGGACCTAGGTAGTATCCCCTAGCTGAGAATGGATGAATGGATTAATGAACAAACTCTCTGGAATATTTTCAAGAGCCAGACTATATGATATCTGTTTAGATCCTTTAATTAAAAACCATCCTCATATTTAACTCAAATAATCTTAGCTATTTCTCTTTTCCTTCTGCAAATAAATAAGAAAATTTTAAATGGCTAATAGGAGTTAGAAATGTTTACCCTACCTGTTAGGAAGCCTCTGGAAAGCATCATTATTTTATAGCATAAGTGAGGTTTGTTCTATCAGGCAGGGAATCACACAATATTTTTAAAACAAATTTAATCAAATAATTTAAACACCAATTTTCAACAAGGATTGCTGTTTCATTTATCTGAAAAAAGAAACTCATCATATTTATTCAGATAAATGGCATATTACTGTAATATGTAATATTTATTCCCATCTACTGTGCATAGCATAACTTGAGGGTGGATACAGAGAAAATAAAGTTAGTGGCAATATTTGAGAAGACTATGACATATACCGTATATACTCGAGTATGTAGGTAATAAACTTTATCAATTATAACATAATTATTTTTCCTTCTTTATTGAGGAAAGAGATATGCTACATGAAAATGATTTGGTATCATAAATTTAAAGAAGAAAAAAGAAAAAGCAATAGCCACTCTTCATTTCTTGAGGGTGTCATGGACTCAGCTTTCGATCTGCCCAATTCTCTATACTTTTTTTTTTTTTTCATTCTTTAGTATGATGCAATGAGGCTTGATGCTCAAATGGATGCTAAAACTAAGAACCTATGGCTTCCCAAACCACAAAGAAAAGGTTCAATCCCTTTACTAGACTGTCCATTGAGATAGAAGAGTGGTGCTTAGTCATCATTTAAAAGATTGTCAGTGTTAAGCATTGAACTAGTTAATTCTAAGTTGAATGTAAATTCAGTTAACCAGAAGTCCTTTTTCCTAAATACCAACACTGGCTCCCTAGATGTTTGGACCCACTGTCATTTGCTGCCATTGGTGAAGCAGGAGGTATAGATAATGGACAGTTGTGTGGCAGGCAGCACCTGAGCCTTCAAGCTGTCCTCAGGAGGGAGACAGAAGAAAATTAATGTTTAGGTTAAGGCAAATTGACATCACTTGGTAAAGACTTGCATGGGGGGTTAAAAGTAGGACTTTTTTTTGGAAATATGCTTTCACTTCTGCAAAAAAGGAAAAATCTTATTTTGACCCTTGTTGATTGTACCAAAAGAAATATTTTAACTTGGAACAAGGAAACACAAGGAGTAACTTGTCTAGTCTGCTCACTGTGCTTTCAGCAAAAAACTCAGTGCCAATGTAGAATACACCTCTACCTCCTCTCAACTTATCTGAATCTTATCCTTCCTTCGAGGTCAAGCTCAAGTTCTGAGTGTGTGCTGCACCTCCTGCATTCAGCCTCCCTAGCTTGTACACAAAGTGGTGTCATCATTGTCTTCATCATCTTTTATTTACAGTTGGAGTGGTGGCTGTGGCTTTTCTTTCTTAGGACAGCTTTACAAATGGCATTGAGCCTCCTCTTTCTAAAAAGGTTTGAATTGGATCCTACCTAGAGGCAGCTCCCAATGCTGAACACTTCTCCTGGACTCCTCTGGCCTAATGAGTGCTCAGTTATTGTTTGGCAATACTAAATGTCAGCAATAGGATGGCTCTCATCTGGGAACTCAGTAAAAATGGCAAAAAATATGAGATTAGGGTTGAGGAACCACACAAAATGCTTTTATTTATTAGCAGAGGGGAGAAAAGCTCCTAAACACCATCCAGTATTCCTCTTTATCATCCATTGTCAACTTCTTCTTTTTCTTCCTTGAGGGCAGCAGTTCTGTTTTGCACACTGTTACACATTACCACAACAAGTTTTATTTCAAAAGGTATATTAATAATGGAGTTAGAAAATACTTATTTGCCAATCATTTAAAAGGAAATTTAAGCCACACATTGTTTCCTGCTCTCTCTCCTCTATAATGGCTTTCTCTGACTTGAAGGCTAGAGAAGATGAATCTCGTCCTTCGGAGGTTTTACTAGGGAGATGGAAGAAAACTTGCCCTTACTGTGTGTCAGACCAGGGGTAAGTGCATCCCTTCCTCCCTTGCTATGGTCTGAATATGTCTCCCCCCCAAATTCAGTTGTTGCTGTTGTGATGATATTCAAAGGTGATGATCACGAGGTGATTACACTATGAAAGCTCCTGCCTGGTGAATGTGCTTAGGTGCCCTCATAAAGGTGGTTAACAGGGAAGTTTGTTTTCCTTTTGAACTGCTGCCAGATGAGGACACAGCTTTCCTCCCCTCTGGAGGATGCAGTACTCAAAATGCTGTCTTGGAAGCAGAGACCTGACTGTCAGCTGGCACTGAACCTACCTACCTGCACCTTGATCCTGGACTTCCCAGCTTCCAGATCTGTGAAAAATCAATTCCCTTTCTTTATATATTACCCAGTCTCTGATATGCTGTTATAGCAGCACAAAATTGACTGAGTTGCTTGCCTCTTGCAATTGTCTGTTCAAGTAGATATTGTTGACCATGGGGTGGACCAACTTCCCCACAGCCTTCTTTTATGCATAGACAGTGGGATGTGATAGTGAGGTAGGGGAATGAGTGAGGTAGGTCAAACGGTAGGAGGGGCAGTGGATGTTTAACTCTGTCTTGGCTCTTTTTGGGGATTCCTTGCCCTGCTGTCAGAGAATGAAGGGGCCTGGAAATTTTCATGTCCAGAAGTGATGCAGGTTAATGGCTCTTTTACTGGCTTTTCTCTTGGGAAATGGGGATTTGAGAGAAGGACCTATTCTGAGACCTCATAGTCTATTCAGCTATTCACCTCACCAGCTTTTTCTGAAGTCCTCTGTTTCTTCACCTGTGAAATGGGGACACCAGCACATGTCCTTCCCACTGCAGTGAGACTTTTTACTCTTATTTCCTTTGATCAACATATGTATATTAAGGAATTACTTATCAATAATAATTTACTATAGTTCTTCGAGGTATGTTAGCCTTTTATGTAATAAATAAAGTAATTTGACTATTTAAATGTCTTATAGTTTTAAAAAAGGAGAAAAAGAATCTCTAAGCATTTAAGAAAATTAACATTCTTGACTACTTAGGATATGTTTTTAAAGTTCCCTTATTTCAGACAGCAAACCATGGTACACAAAGCTTAAAGCATTTACTATCTGGCTGGCCCCTTTAAAAAAGCTTGCTGTACTTGTCTTATATCATTAACTCATTATAATCATACCATGAGGGAGATATTATACACATTATTCAGATAGACATGCTGAGGTTTCTATTTTTTTAAAATACAAATATAAAAACAGGATTTAACACCAGATCTGGTAATTTTGAAGCCTTTTTTCATTACTGAAATGTACCGTAATTTCCTGCAGTAGGCAAGAAATGGCAAGAAATAATGCTTTTTTTTATTGGCAGAGGGGAGAAAAGCTCCTAAACACCATCCAGTGTTGTGGATGGTGTTTAGGAGCTCCACTCCTACTTACAATGTAAAGTTACACTCAGAGCAAGTACAATCAGTAGGAATAGGAGAGGGAGATCAGAAGGTGTGCCATGTTGGACCCATCATTCTGAGGGGGAGTCAGACAGGATTTTACTGTAACACCCAGATTTGTGTTCTGCTATTCTTTATCTTATACCCATGCAGATAGTGCTAGCTGATAAAGCAATATTCTTTTGCTGAGTCAGAATGCAACTACAGAATTCTTCTGAATATAACCTTCCAGACATAATATATGAAACATAATCAGCATTTCTAACAGGTTATCAGGAGGGCACGTTTGAGTGTCTAGGTGCAATAGGAGACTTTGAGGCAGTTTTGGAAGAAACTATGAGAAAATGAGAGAAAACATGAATATTCATTTTTTTTTAGCAAGAATTTAATCAAGAAAAATATAGTCAAGAAATCCTTGTTGTCCAGCAGTTAGCTTGGACCACTGGGGGGTTAGAAAACTGTCTCCATCATGGTTGGGAAAATGGGACAAATTTCAGCTCTGTCACTCACTGCATGGCAGAGTTTTACTTCTTGTTTCTTAATTTCTTCATCTAGCCTAATTGGAAGAAGAGAGAGACTACTTATGGGGTTATTGTGATAACTGAGTAAATTTATGTAAGACATATAGGGCTGTACATGGCATAGGGTAAGGGCTGGTATAAATGCAATACCACTATGGCATGGCCCTCGATGCACTTAAAATCTAGTGACCCATTGAAGATAAACACACCAAAAAGCAAATAAAAATATGGAAGATAATATACTACAAGCCATGCCAGGGTCTTTATTTTTCTGTGTTGTGTGCCTAAGCACTATTTCTTCTACCTCTAAAAGCCAAAGGTAATGCAAACCTTCTGAATCACCACTTTCTGCATTTATGCATAATAGTGTTCCATTCTGATGAAGTTTATCCTGTCATCTCATGGATTTTTTCAGTAACTCTCAAGACAGTGCAGTCTTGTGGGAAGTCTTGCTGACCTGTCACTTATTCTGTTTTTCTGCAGTTATCACCAAATACACATTCTTGCCATTGTTGTAATTTGGAAAATAACTCATGTCACCACTGTGCTTTTCAATAATGATGATTTACCAATGCATTTAATCAGGTAGAGTTAAGATCTCATTATGCCATAAAGCATCTGCACTGAGGAGTTACCTTTAAATATTCAAAATAATTCATCTCAAATTATGGGAACAATTTCAGCTATAATACCCTAGGGATATCTGGGCAGTCACTAATGAGCTAAATTACTGATTTTAGCAATTTGCTACTTAAAAGAGAAACAACTTTGTAATATATAACTTTAAATATTTCTTACATATGACCTTATCTATGGTTTTATATAGTAGAATTTTAGAGATGGTATTTTTTTAAAGTAATCAAATTTTGGTTCTGCCCCTCACTGAGCAAAAATTCAAAAATGAAAGACAATTTTTCCTGCTGAAATTTCAGAATTAATTCCCACCTCTGTTTCTTTTTGAAAAGTCAGTTATTTTAAGTTGGCAGGTAGATGAAGGGTCACCAGAGTTGTACTATTTCTGTCAAAAGAAATGTGTGCTCTATGTGGTCACCACATTCACCCAGCCTTAGACCTAGAAAAATGACAATATTTTAAACCTACTAAATATAATCTCTTAAATATACAGGTTGGTGAATATGGAAACTGGCAGTTTATTTTTTGTGAACGTCTGCAGATCAGAACACCTATTCTACTCAAAATGCTTCAGCTCATATGGAAGGTAAAAATCAAGAAAGGTTGTCATCAGAAGACAAAGAAGGATGCCACTCCTTAGCTAAGGCTCCCCCAAATTCTACAAAACAGAATAGCTATTGTTTGAAATGTCAAAAGAAGAATTAAGTGGAGGTGATTATAAAGGAGTTTTCTTACATTCTGGTTTATGATTGCAAGTAAGCCATTTTCCCTGTTACTCCAACTCTTTTCCCTTAAGTTACTGGTAGACATGGGAAATTATATTGTTTTCAATGTTGAAACTTGACTCAGAAGGACAATACTGTTCTTTGGCTGTGGCAAAGAACAGTTTTGTTTTGCACTTTTCCCAGCAAGTGTTTTCTCCCTTGACCCAGCTCTATGGAAGGTGTATACTAATCCCATTGATGGAGGAGTTTGGCCCCGTGACTTGCTTTGACCAAAAGAATATAGGCAAAAATGGTAGTTGGTTTTGAGACAAACCATTAAAGAAACTTCCCATGTTTCTACTCAAGCCTCTGGGGACTTTTGATCTCAATCAGAAAGAAGCACATTTGTTAGGTAGTTTCACCAGGCTGATGTTTTTATAGCCTGGGCTCAAGAGTGAGACATATGGACAAAACCTAAAGTGAAACCAAGCTACCATGATCGTCTGTAGACCCTTGTGTGTGAAAAAGGAAAGTTTCAGACACCGACTTTTGGGGTTGTCATTTAGACAGCATGATCATAGCAATAGTTGAGTAATAGTTGACCCTAGCCTTACCAAAGTCTCCAGGTTAGAGGAGTTCACTTAAAAGGATTAGTTTTCTGATCTTTATGTCTTGCAAGGTGTCTGGGTAGTACAAGACTTAGGAGGAAACTGGGTAAATCATATTTTACCAGTGATTCTACTTTGGTCAAATCTTTTCAGCAGAAAAGTCCTGGTAACATAAAATATCAGTTCAGAGTAACCCCTTCTAGGGATCGTGAGATAGCTACAGAAGAGGACTTCTCCTATAAAGAAATGTTAGAAATGACAGAAGGGGAATTTAAAATACAGATGATGAAAACAATGAAGGAAATTGCTGAGAAAGTGAAAAATAATCCTCCTTGTCTTTTTTTAAATCATAGTTGGTAAAAGGTCAGTTTTATTGAATATGAGTTTGCTTTGGTTTTTCCCTTCATTCCTTTACCTGGAGTCTGGGTAAGTCGGTGTGGGTTAGATGTGTTTCTTGGAGACATCATATACTCAGACAATGATTTTTCACCTGTTTAGCTGTTCTTTGTCTTTTAAGTGGATCATTTAAGACCATTCATATTCAGCATTAGTATTGATATGTGGGATACAGTTCTGTTCCTAATGTTAAATGAAATCTTGCTGTTTTCTTTTCCCTTTTGTGCTGTTTTTTTATAAAAGCTGTGAGCTTTAATTTTTAGGTATTTTTACACTGCTTGGTATCTATCATGTGGTTCCATATACTGTATAGTGCACTTTTGAGCATTTCCTGTAGAGCAGATCTAGTAGTGACAAATTTGCTCAGTGTGTGTTTGTTTGAAAAAGTCTTCATTTCTTCATCAGTTATGAAATTTTAGTTTTGCCAGATATAAAATTCTTGGCTGACAGTTGTTGTGTTTAAGAAGACTAAAGCTGAGTTCCCACTACCATCTGGCTTGTAAAGTCTCCACTGAGAAGTCTGCTGTTAGCTTGATGGGTTTTCTTTTGAAGGATAGTTGTTGCTTTTATTTTGCAGCTTGTGACATTTTCTACTTTATATTGACTTTGGCCAGGTTGATGACTAAATGTCTTGGATTTGCTATGAATTTTCCTGGTGTTTGGATATCTGAATCTCTGACATTATCAATCAGGGAAATTTTCTTCCATAATTTCTTTGAATAGGCTTTCTATGTTTTTTGCTATTTCTTCTTCTCCTTCAGGAATATCTATAAATCATATGCTGTCTTATCTTACACAGTACAACATTTTTCTAAGTGTGTTTTCTTTCTTCTTTATTCTTTTCTCTGCATTTCTGACTAGAGTAGTCCAAAAGCCTTATCTTCAAGCTCTGAGATTCTTTCTTCTGCTTTATCTAGCCTGTTGAAACTTTCTGCGGTATTTTAAACTTCTCTAAGTGACTTTTTCATTTCATTAAATACTGTTGTATTTGTTTAGTCGATCTCTGTAGTGACTTCTTCATTTTTTTCACTCATGTCCCAAAAGATTTTCTGTTTTTTTGTATTGGCTTTAAACTTTCTCTTCAATCCCATTCATCTCATTTGCCATCCATATTCTGAATTCAATTACTTATGTTTTGGCAATTTTGGTTGGAGTCCATTGCTATAGGTCTATTGTAATTATTTGAGGGTGTCACACTAGTTTGTATTTTTTTTTTAATGTTGTCCGAGTTTTTTTGGTAGTGTTGTTTTATCTGAAATTTCTCATTTCAAGGCAGATAGGTAAGTAGGATACCTCTTCTCTTTTGCTGGGAACATTCTTCTTTAGTGAGAAGAAGGAGAGTTACCTAGATGGTGCTTTTGTGTTCTATTCCATAACATTGATTTGGCAGGAGAGGGTCAGATTAACTTAATTCTTGTAATGTAGCTGTTCTGTGTTGTCCCATAACCCTGTGTTTGTCATGGTCTAAGGCAGCAGTTCTCAACCTGTGGGTTACAACCCTTTTTGTAACAATGAAAATACATCGCGACATTAGGAAGGTTGAGAACCACTGGTCTAAGGTAGTGCTGGGGCTCTTCATGTGGAGTGGTGAATTAGACCACCCCAGGCTGCTGTTGGAAGCTCAGGTGGGAAATTGGGTGAGTCCCTCTCCATGGAGGCAGGCATTGCAGAAGATTGCTCTTCCCAGGTTTCCCCATAGTGGCGGTAGCTTCTGGGAGAGGGCCTGTAGGAAGTGGCCATGGGTTCAGGACTACAGCATTCATTCCACCAGGTCTACATGTAATGATGTCATATGTTGGGGGGTGGCTTGTAGCTAGTGGATCCATGGTGAAGTGCTGGTCTGTAGGCCTGGCACAGTTCATGGCTATAGCCATGGGGGTATGAACCTCCATGTGCAATGCAGGTGCAAGGGGGAGTGGCCCACTGCTTGACATGCTAGTCTAGAGCCAGGCACGTGACTCCACAGGGTGTGCCCTGTCATTTGACTCAGGGCTGGAAAGTTTATTCTGCACTTCTTCAGGATGTAGGGCCACAGGGGCGGGACTGGGCTATCTGATGGCTGGGGCTCACACCTCATGCTGTTCCCACTGAAGCTGCTACCAATGGACCTCTGTAGTGGCATCAGCATCTACTCCATTCAAATTACCCAGTGGGGGGTGTAATTACCCACTCAAGTGTAACAGAGCATCTGTTCTCCCTGTTTGCTCCTTGGCCTGGTGGGGATAATGTGGGGGCAGTTGCAGAGAATCCAATCCCTGTGTAGACCTAGTGCTCTGGACCTGAGAGCTCAGAATGGAGTCAGCCACCCAACCTAAAATAGAGGCCATCAGGTCTCTGCTGAGTATGCTTTCTTTCTTTCTTTCTTTCTTTCTTTTTTAATTAAATCATAGCTGTGTGTATTAAAGGATGCAATGCTACCATGTATTCTCCATGATCGGTTCCATGACCAGTATAAAGAGCTGTGGTGGTGGGGCCCTCATAGCTAAAGTTTCAGTGTCTGTGCAGAGATGTGGAGCCATCAGACCTTCTTACTCTTCTATGTCCTTTTTCTACATGTAGGAATCTCCTACAGTTACCTTGCAATTTTGGTGAGTGGAATTCCCCATCTCTATCTCCTTCACTCTGAGTGTCACAGTTCTCTGGTGATCTACAATGTTGTCTTCATGTAGGTAGGAATCCGCTGGCAACTTTTGATCCTCTCCATAAGAGCAGCATGTGAGGGCTTTTTCTAGACCACCAAACTTTTGTGAGTGCTTGTCACTTACTAATGCTTTTACATGTGTTTGCACTTGTCAACCCCAATCTATGGATGAGGAAACTGAAGTAATAGAGTTTAAACAACTTTTTCAAAATTAAACATTGGTTAAGTAGAATTGTAATCCAGGTTAGAATGCAGAAAGTTTACACAAGAGAGAGACATCATTGATATGCCTTTTAAAACCCAGAAAATACCTGAAGGTACTAATCACACTTCACTGCAGAAAGGAATAAGCCCTTCCTGGGAAAGAAGTGTCTCAGGGCCATTTTCATCCATAGTGTCATGGCATAAAGGGAATTAGCCACTGATACAGCTAAAAAGAAGGAGTCTTTTGACAAACTTTGAATGATTAATAGAAATGCCAAAGATCCACAATCATAAAGCAAATCTGCCTTCAATTTTCAAATATTTCTCATAATGCCTTAGTTGAGCACAGAGGAATAGCTTACCAAGGGCTAGGAGCAGAGGAAGATAACTGAGAAAGAACTTCCCTGGGGCAAAGTGGGCTTTTCCTAAATGCAAGTCAGCAGTTAGCCAAAACAGCACAGAAGACCTCATTAAGATCCCCACCCTCAACTCCAAAGTGTATGATGTTTTCATGTTTGTAAGACAGTGACAAAGGCTGGAAACACAGCAGAAGATTCAAGAGAGATTTTCACATCCCACCCAAGGTGCATAGTCCTTATCAAAAGAACATTAGGCAGATGAAGATTGAGATAAGATAGAAGAGTTAAGACCTTAAGACCGGAGATACCTGAGATGCACTGAGCCTTTTCTAAAAGATAGGCAAGACAGCAGAAGAGATTTCCCAAAGCATTGAAAGCCAGATGTAGGGGCTGCAGAGTAAGAATTCTTGAGGGACCCTCAAAAGGCAGTTACTGAGCTATAAAGTTCAGAAGGTTGGTGGCTGACAGTAAAGCTTAAAAATATTATAGCCTTGGTGGTGTTCAGATCCTAAGCTCTACTAGGGAAAATTTGCTGTCACCATAAAACTTTTGAAGACAGTAGTAGATTGAATTTTTCTAAAGCTGTGACAAAGGCCAAACCCAGCTCAATTACAGATTAGATTAACTCAGTCTTGTACTGATGGTCTCAGAGTAGAAGCTGTATGATCTAATCTTGGGATAAACATTATTCATTTTGTTTTATAAATATCTATTAGAAGTAATTTGCACAAACAAATGGAAAATTTTAGTGGATTGTAGAAACTAGATAAAAGAACCAAAATGGAATTATAAAAGCTAAAAAATGCAATATGAAATGAATTTATTTGATTGACTTAACAGCAGACTGGACGTAGAAGAAGACAAGATCAGTGAACGTAAATTTAGTCCATTAGAAAGTAACCACACTGAAATATAAAGTGAGAAAAAAAATGAATCCAATTACTGAACAGAGCACTCAACGCCAGCATGGCAATTTTGACTGATTTAATACACAAGAAATCAGAGTCCATGTAAGAGAGGAGAGATAATGGAGCAGGAAAAATATTAAAGTCATAGTAGTCAAGAATTTTCTAACATTGACCACAGATATCAATCTCAGATCCTAGAAGCACAGTGAACCTTAAGTAAAATAAATGTAAGTTAAAAAATACCTGCATATTACATAGTTCCACTGCTGAAAACCGAACACTAAGGGGAAATTTAAAAAGCGTGGAGAGCGAGGGTTCAGAACACTATAACTTGTAGTCTAGATGTGTCCCATAAACTGATTTTGTGTAGCCTATGGTTTAAAGGTATTTTTTCTTTACATTTTAAAGTGATTATTACAAGTTTCTACGTAATAGCCTCAATTTTTCCTCTTGGCCAAAAAAGCCTAAATAAAATATTTACCATCTGCCTATGCACAGTAAAAGTTTGGAAATTCCTGATCTAGGAAAAGAAGAAACGTTATATTTAGGGGAGCAATATTAAGAAGGTTGACAGAGTTCTCAAAAAAATAATGCTGATAGGAAGTCAAAAGAAAAAATTCTTCAAAGTGCTAAAGAGGAAAAAAAAGTCAAACCAGCACTGATATTTTAATTGGCATTGGCATCCATTGCCACTTATGAAATCTGACATTGTGGAGTGCATAGACACCAACCCCACAGACCTTGGTAATTACATCTAGGAAGATGAAATTAAACAGTAACACCCACAGGACTTCTATTTACTTGGTTGAAGAATTCAATTGCAAGCTTGGTGGAGGGTGTTCAAATGCCATTGGGTATAGTTGTACTATATGGTATTTAAGGACCTTTCCAACCTTCATGTCATAGTTGGACAGTATCAATAAATAGCAATGTGTATCAGTTTGGTGACTCTATTCTTATTATCAGGAAGAGTTTTTGTGCCTCTCTATATAAGATGGAGTAGGAGTCAAGAATACCACTTACCTGGCAGGGGACATACAATGATCACGAAAGTGGGTTTTTCAGGGCAAGTCTTATCTATTGCACTCCTGATGTGCTGACTCTTGCAATATCCCCAGATGTGGGAAACTTGACTGCATAGTTTGTGGTAGTGGGGGACTGTGTTTTCTCTTTCCTCTGGTTAAAAAAAAAAAAAAATCAAAAAACAAACAGAAGAGATCAGGACAGATTTATGTACAAGGCTGGTCAGAAGAGCAGTGCAGACTGAGAAGATAAGAAACTCAAACAGGTTCATTTACTGGGTGTCAATCAAATATATTGTCCTTAGACTCTAATTTTCATAGGTTTTCACAAGAAAGTGAAGTTTTTATTATAAGAGTGGGACAGTTCCATAGATCTTTGTGGAAAGCTATTAATATTTTACTAAATATCAAATGAGTTTCTGGACTTGTCTAATAAACTTTAAGAGTTTTCTGTTCTTCAAGCTAAGATAGGAAACATTATGTTTGGTGGCAATTCTGTAGACATTTTATTTGCAAAAGAAAGAAAACTAACAATGAAAGAATGTCTGCAAAAATGACTAGAAATTGTCAGACTATGGACATGTTTTGTCTCTAATAATGTATAGAAGTATAGCTTAAATATTCCCTATTTAAGATAATTTTATCAGCAACAATGACTGAATTACAAAGGAATATATAAAGATAAAGATAATTGGAACACTTGAGGGCTATTTGATAGACCTACCTGGAGGAGGAAAATGCATTCTGGCAAAACAGATGTGATTGACACAGACCTGCCAGATTTTTTTCCCCTGAAAAGTTAATGTTTTTCTTTGACGGAGAGGTCCTAATTTTGCATGTTGATTAAATTAGAATCTACACAAAAAGAAATTGTTGTCATGATTTATTTTTACCTGTTCTGATTTATTCATGTTTTCTTTTCCCATTTATACTTGAATACATGCAGGGAAAATGAGCCCTAAAACTTCAAAGTAATCTGAATCTCAACTCTCAAGTCAAAGATTCATTTAGGACCCTTTGTAGTCAAAACAGCCAAATTAGAATAATGTTTTTTCACTGATTTTACTACTTTTTCTATTGCTTCCCACCTTATTTTCAGGCATCACACTTTTTTATAGCTTTATTGAGATATAATTGACAAACCGTGCAATTCACCCATTTAAAATGGCTTTCACTACATTCATAGAGTTGTGCATCCATCACCGTAATACACTGTAGATTTTCAGTGCTCCAGAAAGCAACCCATACCTTTTAGGTATTATCTCCAAAATTTCCAGGACTTCAGCTGTAGGAAGCCACTAATCTATTTTCTGTCTCTATTCTTATTCCTATTCTGAACACTATATGAATGGAAGTATACAGAAGATGGTCTTTTGTGACTGGCTCTTTTCACTTAGATAATGTTTTTGAGGCTCATCTGTGTTGTAGCATGTATCAGTACTTAATTATTTAAGTTACCAAAAATTATTCCATTACATGGATGTACCACCTCTTATAATTTATCCATCTACTAGTTGTTGACATTTGGAAAGTTTTTACTTGGCTATCATGAATAATGCTGCTACAAACATTTGTGTACGTCTTATTATAGGGATTGATGCTTTTATTTCTCTTGGGTATAAACCTAGTGGTGGAATTACTGGGCCATACAAGACAACTCTTTAACTTTTTGATGACCTGCCAGATTATTTTCCAAAGTGGCTATACCATTTTATATCACTCCAGAAATGTATGGGGGTTTCAATTTTTCTTCATTCTTACTAATACTTTTTTTTTTTTTAATTCTTTTTTTGTTTGTTTGTTTCTGGTTAATTGAGGGTATGAAGAGTTAGATTATAGTGTTTTCATTTGTTAGGTAAAGTTCCTCTTATAATATGCCCTGCCCCCAAGAGGTATACTATACACCCTAGCGTGGTGCCCATAAAGTGGGAGCACACCCATGCCCCTCACTCCTCCCCTTCCCTGCTCCCTCATTCCCTTGCCCCCCACCTTGAATTGGTTTGAATTTTTCTTTTATGTGGGCGTGTATTAGGTCATCTATTTTCTTTATATTAGAATTGAGTACACTGGATTCTTGCTTCTCCATTCTTATGATACTTTACTAAGAAGAATGTGTTTCAACTTCATCCAGGTTAATAGAAAAGATGTAAAATCTCCATATTTTTAAATGGCTGAATACTCACTAATACTTGTTATCCTCTGTTTCCTGGAAGTCTTAGTGAGGCTACAGACTTTCTAATGGGTTTGAAGTACTGTCTCATTATGGTTTTGATTTACAGTTCTCTGATGGTTAATGATGTTGAACATCTTTTCGTATGTTTTTAGCCATTTACATGTCTTCTCTGGTGAAATGTCTTTTAAAACGTGTTTACTATTAAAAATTTGGATTGTCTTTTTATTATTGAGTTATAGTCATTCTTTATATTTTGGAGATGTAAGTCCTTGTCAGATATATAATTTTCAAAATTTCTTACATTCTTTGGATTGTCTTAAATCATAACATTTTACCAGGCTATTTTTCTCTTTATTCACTAGTGTTTGCCCATAGGAATGGCCCAGTAATGTTTTGTCATGGTGGCTTTAACCCTACAAAATTACAAACCTAATCATTTACATTTGCATTCAATTAAGTTGTTTCCTAGTGCAGAGTAAGTGCCTTTTACTGTTCATGGCTTTGATTTAACATAGTTGATATTCTTTTAAAGGGCTTGAATTTTGGTCTGCAGAGTAGACCTCTGTAAGAACATTTACATGAATTAGAAAATGTTTGAAGGGGAGGGTTGGTAAACTCTGTACAAAGAATAAGAAACCTTGTCAAGATTTTTACAAAAGCCAGAAGCTACCCGAATAACTTCTATATGGTAAGCCGAAGGGAAAGACTATGGAAAACATGAACAGAAAAGTACTCTGAAATCTAAGTGGCAATGATAATGGGCCACATGTATAGCCCTTTACCAGCAGAGTAGGGGCAGATAATATTTCCTATTCAGTGAGGTCTTATCTAATGAGGAAACTTGTGCTTGGCAATTCTGATAGTCAAGCTTTACATTGGGTTTAGGTTACCTCGTGGTTGCATAAAATGTCACAGTAAAAAGAGAAAATCTAAGAGTCCAAGTCCTGAGAAAGTTCACATCAAATTTCTCATTTCTTGTAAAATAAATTTAGAGAGGCTAGATTCTATCCTGAGTTAGAAAAATAGCAACTATCTCGCGTAATACTATGTTTGGGTAACAGTATATAAAGTAGAAGGGAATAATAATGACAGTGATGGTGGTGATAATGATGCCTGGTATCACTGTAGTGTTTGGAGTTTTTTGATTTTTTTTTTTTTTTTGCAGTTTTTGGCAGGGGCTGGGTTTGAACCTGCCACCTCTGGCATATGGGGCTGGTGCCCTACTTCTTTGAGCCACAGGCTCCTCCCATGTTTAGAGTTTTTCAAAGCACTTTCACATACAAAGCCATCTGAATCTAACAGGAGTTAAGCAAGATTGCTAAGTGAGGTGTAACATGCATATAGGAAGTGTATATAGTTGGATCGATTTTCATGTATTGAACATTCTATGTAAACAACTCAAAGAACAGATCATTAGCATCTGTGTGTCTTGCCCATCGAATTACCACAATTCTCAACAGGTAAGTATATTCTTCTTCTTCTTCTTTTTTTTAATTGTTGAGGATTCATTGAGGGCATGTCAGGTTACACTGATTACACTGTTTACATTTGTTAGGTAAAGTCCCTCTTATAATTGTGTTCCACCCCCAGAGGAGTATCACACACTGTTGCCCCCCACCCCCTCCCTCCTTCCCTCTCTCCACTCTCTCATTACCCCCCCCCCACCATGTACTAAGTCATTAATTGTCCTCATAACAATTGAGTACATTGGATTCTTGCTTCTCCATTCTTGTGATGCTTTACTAAGAAGAATGTGTTTCATCTCCACCAGGTTAATACAAAAGATGTAAAGTCTCCGTCTTTTTTAGTATTCCATGGTATACATATACCATAGCTTGTTAATACATTCTTGGATTGGTGGGCATTTAGATTGTTCCCATAGTTTGGCAATTGTAAATTGAGCTGCAATAAACAGTCTAGTGTAAATGTCCTTATAAAATGATTTTTTTCTTCTGGGCAGATGCCCAGTAATGGGATTGCAGAATCAAATGGGAGGTTCAGTTTGAGTTCTTTGAGGATTCTCCATACTTCCTTCCCAAAAGGTTGTATTAGTTTACAGTATCATCAGCAGTATAAAAGTGTTCCCCTCTCTCCACATTCATAGTGGCATCTGTAGCTTTGACATTTTGTGATGTAGGTCATTGTCATTGGTGTTGGGTAATATCTTAGGGTGGTTTTGATTTATATTTCTCTGATAATTAGTGATGATGAACATTTTTTCATGTTTGTTAGCCATTCATCTGTATTCTTTAGAGAAGGTTCTATTCATCTCTGATTTCTAATGCCATACCTTAGTTTTGTACATTCTTAAATTACAAATAAATAAATCATATAGTATGTACTTTTTTGTTTGACTTCTCTTACTAAATATTTATTCACAAGATTTACCTTTAATCCTAATTGCTGTATTTCATTGTGTGACTATACTACTCTAGTGACATTTGGGTTGTTTCTAGTCTGTGGCTCTTATAAATATTGTTATTTGAAACATCTAAAAATTTTTTTTCTTGGCTAAGTATAAACCTAGGAGTAAAATCACTGTGTCATGATAGAATATGTACATGTTTTCACTTAATATGAGATGCCCTGAACAGTTACCAAAAGTGACAGTTCTAACCTCCCATCAGCACTATATGAAACTTTTGATTTCTGCAAGTCCTCATTGAACCTGATGTTTCCTGTACTGTTATTTTAATGGGTGATTTTTCACCTTCTGAAAGTGGTGACTGAGAAGCACTATCATTAGAAAAATCTAGACCACCTACTTCCAGCCCCAACCACCATATCAATCAGGCTCCAATACAATGATAATGTAATGTGGCTGGAAGAGCTCCAAGACACAGACTCTCTCTAAGGTGAGGACATAGGAAACCCCAATGTCAAGAGGAAAGAGAAGAACAAGCACACTAGAAAAAATGTAAAAGTCTGGTGAGTGTAACAATACACATTAAACGAAGACCGATTTCTACCTAGATTAAGATAAATCTTCGTAATAAAGGTCGATTTCCTAAGTTCTTATTACTTTATTAAACATGTCCTGCTTTCAATAAAAAGATGCAATCTATTTTAAGAGGCAAACACCATTTCCCCTTCTAGCTCCCCTCACTCACAGAGTCTGGAAGAGACTTAGCAAGTATCAGAACCAGATTCAGGTATAGCACAGATGTTGGAATGATAATACAGAGAATTTAAAATAACTATTAATATGTTATAGGCTATAATGGAAAAACCGACAACATGCGGGAATAGGTGGGTAATATAAGCAGAGAAATAAGAATTTTCAATATAAGTGGATTTCTAAGCATTAGAGGAAATGGTACAAATGGGGGGGAAAAAAAAAAAACACAGAAAGGAAGAATGTCTTTGATGGATTTGTTTGTGGACTAGACACAGCTAAGGAAACAATCAGTGGGCCTGTGGGTAGGTCTGCTGGAATTTGAAATAAGTTATAACAAATAGCACTGTATAATTATTAATAATTACCCCCAAATGGAAGAAGCTAAGATGTCCTACAATAGATGAATAGACTGTGTTGTATATCTTCCATAAAATACTGATTGAATACTAAATGCACATTAAGTAGAAAGAAATTAATCTGAAAAGATTCCATGCTATATAACTCTACTTATATGAAATTCTATATAAGGCAAACTACAAAGTTGATAAACAGATCAGAGATTGTCAGGAGTATGAATAGGGAGGAAGAATGAACTGACAAAGCAGAAGGGATATTTTTTAGGGTGGTGAAACTATTTTTCATGATATCGCAATGGTGGATAAATAAAATTATGGATCTGACAAACTCCACAGAACTTTACAGAGTAAAGAATGCAAATGTAAAAAATTATTTAGGTCGTTGGGAGATTCCAAGATGCAGTTCAGACTTTTACAAAATAATCTATATTGCAAATACATGAAAAATTTTAAGGGGGTTGAGGAAAAAGTGCTAATTTTGAAATGAATGGAGACTGTAAGACTTAAGACAGAAAGAACTGTACTTAAATACAGTCCTCTTATTTATAGAGTTGCTCCCATGGGTGCCAGGGTTAACAATTTTGAAATTACTATTCATGTGTACAGGAATTGGATAATTAATTAAATGGGTAGAAGAAGGTGGAATACAGATTTATCATTGTGGAAGTAGAAAGTTATGGATAAGCAATGAGAGAATTTACATAATATTTGTGGTAATGGATTAGAGACATATACATTAGTATGAACTCATGTTTTACTTAATATATGATAGTTACAGATAGTTACATGTAGAAATATTTATAGGCATGTTTATATACAGGGGTGGTACACACACACATACTTTCTTGCTGTCAGTTGAGAGGACATAAAAGTAATTGCACCCTGGTAGCTAAAAACTCAGTGCCCAGATATTTCTTTGCACAGAAGAAATGATACTATATGTATATGTATATATACATATATATTCTATATGTATATAAATGATACCATCTTATATACATATAGAAAATCCTAGGCTCTAGCACTTTGGGAGGCCCAGGTTGGAATTGTCACCTGAGTTTGGGAGTTCCAGACCAGCCTGAGCAAAAGCAAGACCCTATCTCTACTAATAGAAAAATTAACCAGGCATGGGGGCACACACCTGGAGTCCCAGCTACAGGGGAGGCTGAGGCAGGAGGATTGCTTAAGCTCAGAAGTTTAAGGTTGAAGTGACCTATGATGACACCATTGCACTCTAGTCAGAGCAACAGAGCAAAACTCTGTCTCAAAAACCAAAAACAAACAAAACCCCTAAGGGTTCCTCTCCCTGAGACAAACTGCAAGAATTAATAAATTCAGTAGAGTTGCAGGATTAAAAAAATCAACATACAAAAATTTCATTTCTGGGTAGTGCCTGTGGCTCAAAGGAGTAGGGCGCCAGCCTCATATGCTGGAGGTGGTGGGTTCAAACCCCCAGCCAAAAACTGCAAAGACTGCAAAAACTGAAAAAAAAAAAAAAAAAAAAAAAAATTTCTATACACTAACAATTATCTGAAAAAGATAATAATCCTATTCATAATAGCATCAAAAACTATATAAAATACTTAGGAATAAATTGAATCAAGGAGGTAAAAGATATATAAATGAAAAATCATAAGAAATTGAAGATACAGATAAGTGGAAAAATACCCTGTGTTCATGATTAGAAGAATTAACATTGTTAAAATGTCCATCATAGTCAAAATGGTCTTTAGAGTCAATGCAGTCCCTATTAAAATTCTGAAGGCATTTTTCACAAAAATAGAAAAAAAATTCTAAACCTCATGTAGAACTATAAAAGATACTGTATAGCCAGAGTAATCTTGGGAAGAAAGAACAAAGGTTAAAGTATCATATTTTCTGATTTCAAAACACATTATAAAGCTTCAATAATCAAAACAGTATGGTAGTAGAATAAAACAGACACACAGATAAATAGAACAAAATAGACAACCCCAAAATACACACGAAACACACACAGACACACATATACTGAAACACACAACCCCAAAATACACACGAAACACACACAGACACACATATACTGAAACACACACAGACACACATATACTAGCACCCTGTGTGTGTGTATGTGTGCAGAGAGACTGTGTGTCAACTAATATTTGACAAGGGTTCCAAGAACACACAATGGGTTAAAGACATTCTCTTTGATAGATAGTGTTGGGAAGACTGAATATTCACATGCAAAATAATGTAACAGGACCATTCACAATAATAAGCTTAGAATGGATTAAAGACTTAAATGCAAAAACTGAAATGGAAAATTCCTCAATGAAAACAAAGGGGAAAACTTCTTGACATTAGTATTGCAACAATGTTTTTTCATATACACACAAATAAATAAATGAGTTGGACTACATCAAACTAAAAAGCATCTGCACAGCAAAGGAAACAAAAATCAACAAAATGAAAAGGCAATCTATGGAAGAGGAGAAAATGTTAATATCTAAAATAGAATCATTCATTGCTTACTAACAGAAATACAATCTGAGAAATATGCCATTGGGCTATTTCATCATTATGCAAATAATGTATAGTACACTTATACAAACCTAGATAGCCCACTACACACCTGGGCTGTATGGTAGAACCTGTTGTTCCTAAGCTACAAATCTGTACAGTATAATAACTGTACTGAATACCATAGCCAATTGTGACATAATGATAAATATTTATGTCTCTAAATATGTCTAAACTTAGAAATGGTATAAAAAATATTATAAAGCTTCAGTAATCAAAACAGTATGGTAGTAGAATAAAATAGACACATAGATAAATAGAACAAAATAGACAAGCCCAAAATATACCCAAAACACACACATGCACTGTTGTATATGTAGTTTGTCATTGCCCAAAATGTCATTATGGGACATTTGATTCTATTTAAGCCACTCACACAACTCAATAAGAAAAAAAAGTATCTGGTATAAAAATGGGCAAAGGACCTAAATAGATATTTCTTCAAAGACAACACATAAATGGCCAATAATTAGGGAACTGCAAATCAAAACCATCATGAGATATCACTTCACAACTGTTAGAATGGCTATTATCAAGAAGACAAGAAAAAAATGTTACACCATTAGTGGGAATATAAATTAGTGCAGCTGTTATGGAAAACAATATGGAGGTTTCTAAAAAAATAAAAATAGAATGACTATATATATGATCCAGCAATCTCAGTTCTGAGTAGATATCTTAAGGAAATAAAATTGAAAGGTAAACTCATAAAAACATAGAATGGTGATTGCCAGGGGGTAGAGGAATGGATAGATGTTGGTAAAGGGTATAAAGCTTTAATTATACAGGATGAATAATTTCTGGGGATTTAATGTACAGCTTGGTAACTAAAGTTAACAATATTGTATAATATACGTCAAAATTTGTTAAGAAAGTAGATCATAAACGCAAATGTTCTCTACACATTAAAACAAAGGTAACTGAGTTGACAGGTGTGTTAACTAACCTGATTGTGGTGGTAATTTCATAGCATATATCAAATCATAACATTTTACACCTTAAATTTATACAGTGTTGTCAATCATATCTCATTAATACTGCAAGAAAAAGAAAAACATATTGTCACATACACACATACATGCACACACAGAGAGCCTGTAGCATCTTGTAAAGCTAGAAAGTAAGTATTCAAAAAATTGATCACCACCAATAAAACCACAATGATTGCTTTACATTAACTCATTTATGCTGGAGGTTGAAATTTTTGAATTTTTTGCTTGACCTTTTCAGAAGCTTCCAGCACATCAGTATCTGTAGCAGTGACTAACTCTGTGTATTCTCAGGAGGCAGACAGGCGTGAAAAATCAGACCTTGGTGATGACCTTGAGCCATAGAAAATAATGATTCCCACATCACTACCATTCCAGAAATGGAACATGAGGCATAAATAGGTTTAAAGGGATAAATTGACTCAGGAGCCAACTCTAAGAGTTCCTAGTGGCCAGTGCTGGAAAAATTTGAGCAACAAAAGAAATATAATAATAGTGTATTATACCCCAAAGTATAAAATAAATATCCATGAATCCATACTGATATAAATAAATGATGACGAAATAAATGTGGAAATAATGGCAAATTCCCTATGCCGAAGAATTTTAAATGATATACATAGACAGATACTCTGCCCTGGAGGAGATGTAGTAAAATTCTCCATCAGTGTAGGCTGCATGTAGTGAATTCCTTTTAAGGATTAGAGTACATGAAGTTGGGGGAAGAGTAGCTTCCAGTGGAGAATCCTGGTGCATACGACCTCAACCAGGTGACCACAGTTTACATCAACTGTGATAAGTCATCCTGACAGTATGTTTGTTGTGCCTTAGTTATGGAGGAATGTGATGAGAATGGTACTTTATCTCTGTGGTCTTCCTCCCAGAAACCTGTAACTTCACTCTAATCATAAAAATTACATAAGACAAATACCGATTGTGGAACACTGAAAAATATTAGTACTCCTCAAATTGTAGGATAAAATCTGGGAAGTCTGAGAAACTACTACAGCCATTGGTGGGGAGGGGGTTAAGGAGACACGATGATTATGTATAATGAGAAAAATGGGATGAGATCCTGTACGCGAAAAAGAACATTAGGGAAAAAAACTAAGGAAATCTAAATTAAGTATTGACCCTAGTTAATGTTACAATATTATTTGTTAATGTGTGAATGTACCATTGTGATGTAAAACATTTACCATACGATAAGGGGAATGGGGGGGGGAAGCATCAATGAGAACTCTCAAACTATCCTCACAATGTTTCTGTAAATCTAAATTTATCATTAAAAAAAAAAAATATATATATATATATATTAGAAGAACCTTACACCTATTCTCAGAATTGTGAAAAATGATCCCAGAATTTTGTATGCTTAAGGGAAAGAAGTTATCATAATATAAAGGTTGGAAATGTTCAGTCATGATCAGGCATACTTAGAAATATTACAAAGCAGCTCATGATCAATGAAAATCTGAACTTTAAATCTCTGGCTTTAAAGTTTCTCTTCTAAAGCCAGATCCCTCTCTGTAGGTGGGAGAGAAATCTGCCTGCTTATCTACAAAACCTCTTGGTGGAGTGTTTCTGCGGAGTGCTTCTGAAACCTTCTGACTATTAGACTTATAAGGGCAGATGACAGTAACATGTAGCTTCAGGGCAAAGTCTGAATAATTTTCTGAAAACAAGCACAGAGTTTCTCTGAAGGCATATATATATATTTAAATATAAGAGAATTTGTACACATTTACACATTGGCACCTAAAATCTTTGTATAAGATGAATGCTACAAGATGTTCCTTGGTTTCAAATACCCTTGGCACAGCACTGTCTGTTCCCTTGAGCAGATTCCACCCTCACGTTTCTAGTTTGAAAAGCAAAGGTGTATGTAAGATTTAGAGGAATTTCTGCCACCAGAATTCTATGAGGGCTCAATTTTCTCCTGCCCATTCATTTAGGTCCTCCATACATTAGTTCCACCATCACCTTAATACTTTAGTTTTCTGTAAGCCACAGGTATTCCATTAATCTGATCTTTAGAGCTCATCAAACTTGATTCATCTATAAGGTCCTTAAGGCAAGAGGTTTTGTCTTATACATTGTAATTCTTGTTCAAAGGACAATCCTTTAAAAATCACAGATACAAAGAGCATTTCTTTACTGGCTGTTGAGTGGTCACAAGCATAAGAGATTCCAGGCTGCAGCATCCAAGTGGAGACCGTCCATTGCTTTGTTATTTCAGTTTTCATCTTAATCTATTCTTGCCTCACTGTCTGAAACCCTCCTTGGAGACCCACTTAAATCTGCAGTTACATTTATAATCACTGTTTGATAAATTATTTCTCTTCAAAATGAGCTACCAGAATTTCAAAATCCTAAGTTCAAAAAATAGTGAAAATCATCTTTTAAAAAACAATGGCTTTGGAACAAGAGAACAACACAACTTGATCACTTTGAAAGGGCAGTTCAGGAAGTTTCTTTACATGCAAAAAAAAAAAAAAAAGAAAGAAAAAAAGAAAGAAAGTGGTGGCTACATTTAGAGTCATCATCATAGTGGGTGATTGTTCTCACTCTGAGAAGAGCAAAGTGGGGCTATGATGCTAGGAGGCTGCAGGCAGAAAGAGACGGCTCTGCCTAGCATCTTCACATGCTGACTGCCTTACCAGTTCTGTTAGGTGAGTTGAAGAGCCCTGAACCTCAGACAACATCCACTGGGAGAAAGGCCAAGGTTGGGCAGATGACAGCAGCCTGGGTCCTGTACTTCTGGACTGCAGAGATGGGAGCCAGGGCATGAGTCAACTTCATCTGGGTGACTGGGCTATGCATGACAATTGGTGAGAGTGACAGTTGATGGTCTCTAGGGAATGAAAATCAGACTTGGGCCAACCCACCCTATGCAAAAGTGTCCTGGATTCCATTTTTAGGTGATAAAATAGAGTACATGATAGCTTTTAGCTATGTGCTGTGTATAATAAAACCCTAAGTAAAACCATTTGAGATCACTTGTTTCTTGGTTACCTGACATTTTTGTAAGATCTACTTGAGTCAGATGTGTGCTTTATTAGGCAGCAGAACCAAATCCTCTCTCTAAATTTAACCCCAGGTTCTAGGAAGGGAAGTTAGAGTTTCCAAGTGAAGTCAGCTTCAATCAGTTCCCCAGTGTGCTGCGCTTACCTGCTCAATACTGAGAAGACCTTTGGCTAGAGACAGAGTTTAACTTAGGATCCAGAATCTGCTAACTTCTAAACAGCCACAGGGAAGAAACCAAGAACACGACTGGACACGTGTCACAACTTCTTCTCACTCAGGGCACTTTCTGTCTAAAGCAGGTTTCAAATAAGCTTAGCCAAAGAAAGGCAATTACAGACATTGTTCCTACAATTTATAATGCAAATTGGCTAGAACACAATAGATTAATTATAGAACATGGTTTGAATTTGCATTATTCAAACAGCAATTGGTTATAATGTGATTGAGTTCAGGAACTAGCACCTTGGGAGCAGGGAAAAAGTATCGTTGGCAGGAAGCATAAATACACACCCTGCCACTGTTGGAGGGACTGGCTGCTCACTTGGTCTCCAGCTCACTTTTTCCCTGGGGAACTAGACGTGTGTTGAGGATGTGGAGAACAGAGCTGGTGGGCAGGACTCTATATTTATAGGTCATTAAAGAGAACTAAGCTGTGGGATCAATTACGTTTTCCTAATCACTTATAATTCTTCGAGGTATTCAGAATTGTGGACTTAAGTTCTATTATGTTGTATATAATTTACAAGAGTTTCAGAATCCCAGCCTCCAGGGGCTTTACAAATAGATCAAGAACCAAAACCTACACCTAGCCAGAGACTCCTCAGGGAGACAGCATGGGCTAAGGAATGCAGGGGGTGCCACCAGATTCAATAGCAAAAACACAGTGTGTTCGTCCCCCTTTTCCAATTCCCAACTTCCTTCATCAAAGAAGTACAAGTGCCATCACCACTACAAATGACTGTTGAAAGTCTTTGCCTTTTACAATTCCTAGAGGCCAGTAGAAAAATTAATTCTCAACTTTCTAAAAATAAAATGATATTTGTAGAGGAGAAGGGAAGGACTGTCAGATCTCTTCAGAAATGTGCACAATTGTGCTGTATGTTTTCCTGAATATGTTGGGGTCAGTCAAACAAGATGAATGAGGTGCATTCACCTAACTGGCCAGCATGTCTGTGCTACTAGTTCAGGGAGAGGCACCAAGCACTAGTACAAAGCAGAACCAAATATAGTCTTATTCTGTCTTTTCTCTGTGGGTTAGGAGACACATTTCCTCACTCAGGCGTAGGGGTCTGGGTTCAGGGTGGAGATTTGGGAACAGTTCTGAGCAGCTGTTAAAGATACTGGCCTGGATGAGTTCTCTAGAGTGTGAATGACTGAGCACTGAGTTCCAGGATGCTCATAATTGAGAGGCAAATGCAGAAGAGAAGTTCATGAATGAGAAACAAAAGGAGAGGCAGGCAAGGGAGAAGAAAAACTAGAAAAAAATCTCTGGGGTGAAGGGAGGAGGGAGTCCCAAGAAGTTGGGCTCCTCTAAGAAAGAAGCTCCTGAAACAGAACTTGCGGTAAGGCAGTTTACTTTGGGAAGCGAGGCTAACAAGGAGGTGAGCCAGTATCAGGTGTACTATCTTGCTGCCCCTCACTGGGCAGTGAGGGCTGGACCTGTCTGGGGCTTCTGAGGAACTTTGAAGAATACACCTTTGAAATGACTGCCTGAGCTTGTAAAAGGAAAGCATTTACGCACCAGTTCTGGTCTTCTGTTGCTCAAGGATTGCCTGGTTTGTGCATAGTGGTGCCCCAAAGCTCCCTCTCTCAGAGGGTTAGAGAAATCCAGGACATAATGGAAGAGACCTGTGTGAGGATGCTTTGATTTTTTCACCTTCTCTCCAGTTGTTTGAAGTATCTTTGAATGGAATAGATGGTCACAGCAACGCTGAATCCTTGGCACACAAGAATATGAAGCAGGGCACAAGAGGTATTCAGTGCTGAGGTGAAGTGAAAATGGAATAGTCTGCTATAAATTGGCAAATGAGCTTGAACAACACAGGAACATTTTTAGCTGCAATAACTCAATAGTTTAGTACTTCGCCATTCTCAGGTATATTTGGATCCAGAGGCTCAATTGATACATTCAGCTTCCTTGAATCTCTTTTTGGTTTTTCTTTCCTTCGTATCATCTTCATCCCAAATAAGATCTCTTTAGAGTAGAAAAATGGCACCCAGAAGTTCCAAGTTATAAGGCATTCACTGGTCACAATTTCAGAAGGTAGGTGTCATAATCCATTTTGTGCTACTATTATAGAATGCCTGAGACTGGGTAAATTTATTATGAACAGAAATTTATTAGCTCACAGTTATGGAGTCTAGGAAGTCCAATATCAAGGTGCCAACATCCGGTGAGGGCCTTCAGGCTGCATCAGCACACAGGGGAAGATGAGAGGCAAGAAGGGACCCTAACTCATCCTTTTATAAAGATATCATTCCTACCTTCATAGCCCAACCATTCCTTAGAGGTCTTACCTCTAATACCGGTTCAATGGGAATTAAATTTTGGTGTGATTTTAGAGGGGATGAACATTTAAACCATGGCAAGAAAGTACTCTCCCTCTCTTCTATAGTTAATGTCAGAACCTTCAAAGTAACTGGTTGGTCTCTTTGGGCTATGCACCCATTCAAAGTCCAATTGCTGTGCTCAGGGTTGTGGGGTGTTTTATTAGTCAGCCTATGGAATGTGACTTTGTTATGGCCTTTTAAGCAAGACCAGCCAAAAGAAACAAATGAAGCCATGAGGGGATAGCTTCACAATGGAGGAGGACAGGAGACCACAGATGGAACACGTCTACCCTGCATGTATGGTATGGGAAGGAGAGTGTTCCACGTGCTCAGAGGACTGTTAATTTGAGTCACTTAGCGACTTGAGTCATTATCCATCCTATCTCTAGTACTTGCCAGTTGAGCGACATTAGACATGTCTCCTAACCTTTCTGAATCTCAGCTTCTAGTCTTAAATAATAATGAGACAAATTTAATTCTTTCTATGAAAAAAAAAAGTTTTGTTGAGGAAATTTCAACATTAGCAAATTCCTAAAAATTGTCAAAGTCCAAAACTCAGACCTGCCCAAGCAGCATTCTTAGGGAGGACTTCCCCGCTTTGAGACACATGCCACACTCACTGGTGAACTCTGCTTCAAACCTCCACACACTCAGTCAGTATTCTCAGTCAAAATGCTCCATCTGTTCATGTGATCTCATTTATATGTCAAAATCAGGACACAACTATACAGCATTCACAGCATGGTCAAGAGGTAGTATTAGCATCATTTCACTTAGCACATTTAACCAACCAATTTAAGTAACCCAGAAATCAAACTCAAACTCTTTCAACACACATGGATGTCCCTTGTACACAAAACACTTCCACATGGTACTTGCTATCACTGCTCTTCATGGATTGTCACCAAAGCTCTGGCTTTGATGGATACATATGAACTTGCAAAAAAAAAAAAAAAAAAAAAAAAAAAAAGTCTTTCTTCCCAAGTCTCTGTGTGTGCTTTCTGATTTTTTTTTTCATTCACACAGCCTTTGTGCCAGCACCACTATCAATTCAATCAAAGGTTTTTAAAGTGGAAACGCCTTCTGTTTCCATATCACAGCCTGGCATTTAGTGTTGATGTGACTCCAAGGAATAAAGAGTGCTAGGTAACAATGGAACTCCACCATCAAAGGTGCAGTTAGATAACATATTCTTAGAAGAGAAAGTGTGCAGGCAGAAGGAATTATGGCATACCACTGTAACATGCTTTTTGTACAGAATTTGAAATAAGGTGAATTACAGAGATTAAATGGAAACTTTATATTATACCTTATAATAAGAGAGAATGTTAAAAATAAGCAAAAATAAACTATTGTATGCTGTGACTTCAAAAACAGATAATTTTCTAAGGAAAAAAATTAGAGTTTAAATCAAAGTGAGGAGGAAAGAATATAATTCTAATGTATTCTGTTTTGAACATTCAAATGAATTACTTGAATGAGCCTGCAGTTGCTATCAACTGTGCTGTATTGGTTTGTCTGTCTGCAAACAACACTTCCCTTACAACCACTTAATATTTTAATATTTTTTGAAACATAACATTATACCTTTTAGTTCTCTTTATCTAAAACTCCCAAATGCTAATGAATATATTTCACATTGGATATACTAAATTTGAAAATGTTGGTGCAAAGGGATTCTTAGGCCATAATTACTATTACCTTAAAGAACTTTCAAGTTTTCACAAATGTATTGCAGGCAAAACCCTGGTCTGTGTTCTTGGGCCAGGAGTACAGGAACCAGGCTCTTTGCCAACATCTGCTCATACTATTGCCTAATCTTGTTATGATGCCATCTGGTTGATGGTAGTGAAGGGAGGGGCACTTTTGAGAAATAGGGAGAACAGAGCAGAGAGTAAAGCAGCTTCCTCGTGGTTCCCTCTCACCACACACTAACCTTCCTGGGTTAGTTTTCCTTAAAATAAGAAAAGCACCTCCAACTCCTCTGGTCTTGTAAGGGGTGCAATTCCCTGAAGATGGGCAATGCGCATTCGTTTTTCCCGCAAGCACATCACAGCTGACGTCGCTAGCATTTCAAAGTTTCTCATTTGGGGCAGAGCACTGTGGAGTTATTTATAATCTATAAGTAGCCTGGGGAAATCCTTGATTCATCAGAATTCATTCATTCAACTTTTCTTGAGTGCTGATTTCATGCAAGGCACAGGCAAGGAACCTTCCCAGGAGAACAAGGATGGGTAAGACATGATTCCTATTCTCAAGGAGTTTAGTATCTAACTTGGGAGATGAAGTAAGTACCAAATATGGTGTTGGATAAATGTTGAAAAATATAGAGCTGTCAAAAAAGGAAGGAACAAAAGCCATAAAGAAATGCTTTTTAAGAACATGGAAGACAAAACTTAATTCTTGGCATCAGGGAGGACAGTGGAAAATGGACGGGGCCCCTTTGAACTGATGGCTTTTCATGCATTCAGCTTCTCTAACAGATACTTGATAAGCAACAACCAGGCTTGATATTTAGGCAGAATCTTGAAAAAGGCTGTGAGTTTGGACCTACAGCAAATAGGATTGGGAATTTTGGATTACGGTAGTAATCCAGTAATCTTACTGGTGCATGAGAGCCAATTGCTAAATTTTCAGGAATTTTGTAAGCAGGGTAATATCTTCTTGGTGGAAATCAGCAAACTGTACAGTTCAGAGTGTTCCCCTCCACTCTGTTCAGAGCCATGTGGTCAATTTATCCTGGTTTGCCTGCATTCCAGGCAGAGGGAGTGACAGTCTGCTAATTGCCGTGTGATTTCCAGCTTTCCACTGTTCTATGGCTTTTCCCATCTGTGCAAATTCTGATACTGTAGAAATTGTCAAAATCAAAATGGAGTCACTATAGTTAAGAGAACCCTGACATATAGAACTGTGCAAAGCCATGAAGAGAGGGTCTCATGCTGGGATGTCCAATCTCAGAAACTGCCACCAAAAAAACTGCAAAAACTACAACCTTGTACAAAGGCTATCACAACCTCCTACAAAAAGTATTTCTACGAGGACATCAGCCTGACAACTGCCTATCCAATCTCAGACTAGCATCACTCTTGTTATTGATTTTTGTAGCCAAAGATAATTATTTCAGAACAATTATGTAATCCTCATTTTTCCTTTAAATATCTTTGTTTTCCTTATCTCCTTGAATACACACATAGTTTACTGTGACACACGTATTCCCATTGAATGTTTTATTCCTCAAACAATACTTTATTGAGTCTCTCTGTTTTGCTTCTTATTTGGGTCGCAATACTTAACATTTTCTTAATTCTAGCATTCTATTACATAGAAGGGAAAGTGAAAAATCAAGTTCTGAAACCAAAAGGTGAACAGGTTAGGAAAGACAGGGGCACTTCTCCAGATTGCCAGCTGGTGTTGGGCAGGTACACAGAGTAAGTGCTCACAGTATTGATCTCCAGACTGTCACGAGTGGCTGCCAGAGCCTGTCCATGGGAGTGCTGTTTTCCCTGCTATGAGGTCTTCTGAAGTGGGTGGATAGAGCCCAGAGCTCAAGAAATTTGAAGGCCCTTCCACATCTCCCCTCCTTCTAGAGTCTCTGTAGGACCCCAGAACAAGTCATTTAACCTTCAGTGGCTGGTGGTCTTCACCTGCAAATTAGGTTCTTTCTTTACCTCTGGTCTCTGTAAGGATATTGTCCAGAACAGTGATTCTCAACTTGTGGGTTGTGACCCTTTGTAACAATGAGAATGCATCCTGCATATCAGATATTTACATTATGATTCATAACAGTAGCAAAATTACAGTTAATAAGTAGCAATGAAAATAATTTTATGGTTGGGGGTCACCACAACATGAAGAACTATATTAAAGGGTCATGGCATTAGGAGGCATTAGGAAGGTTGAGAACCACTGGAAGATCTATACTCCAACCTCAAGCTGTCTGTAGGCCTCAGCAAGCAAAGTATTATTAGAGGATAAAACACTGTTGTCATTATTTTCCCAGGAGAAGGAAGAAGCCTTGAAGCCTTAAGCACCATGTGTAAGGCATCTGGTAGCTCAGCTTTAATGTATCTGGGTAGAGGTGATGGACGCTATTTTGGTCCCACTTACATTTCCTACTAGCCCTCCCAAGAGCCTTTCCTGCGCTTTTCTGAAGCTTTTTACCTAGATTCTTTTTCTTTTTTTCTGCTCAATGAGAAGTGTGTGAGGGGATGTGGGGCCCTGTGGAGGGTAATGAGTGTCCTTTGCTCTTCACTACCATTCACTAGGAGTTTTAGGAGTGGTTACTTTCTTATTCCACAGCTCATAAGTTCCATTCCTCCATGAAGCTTCCAAGCAATAAGAACAAAATCTGATTCTTTGAAATGGCCTTTGATTCCTTCACCAAAGCAACCTTGTCTGCTACAGATGAGTACTCTGGGATCCATGAAACTGGGAACTGCGACATTTGGGAAAGATTAGAGGTACAGTGTGTTGGGCTGGAAGGTTAGTGCGGCCATTTACTAAGAGATGTATGTCAGGTGTCATCTCCAGCTCTTTACATGTGAATTTCTCATCAGTAACGGGAGTCTATGTCAGTCCTGGCCTGTACCCCTTGTCTTCAGGCATATTTCCAAACATCTCCTCTGCTTCATCTTGTAATAGTTCCCCCCTAATCCCCACAGGCAGCATATCCCTGGATGGTCCAGTAAACTGTTTTCTGACTGTGTTTGGCTTCAGGGAGGCACTGGCTGGAGACAGGAGGGTAGGTAGAAAGGAGAAGCAAGGAGGTTACTCTGCCTGCCTTTTCCCTAAGTGCTAGAGTCTAGAGCCCCAGAAGGTATGATCCTGGCTGCAAGATCCTATAATCCCACCTTGCCCATCTTTGTCCCTCATAGACTTCCTGCTTGGCCAATATTTGTGCTGCTTTATATGTCCTTGCTTATAAATTCTGGAAAGTCTTTGTTTTCCTGGCTAGATCCTGATCGATTATTGATGACAAAGCTATCTAAAGAGGATGTTGTAAGATTTAAAATAAAATAATCCTACACAATTCTTTTCTAGGGTTAGGGCTTAGTATGTGTCCATAGAGCCCACCTATTATCAAGCTGTTTTTCTTTTTCTTCCTGATATCATCATTTTTTTTTCTAGCCCCTCCATATTTTAAATATTCTTAAAATCTCAATGCAGGTTCTACTTCTTACTTCATGAAGTTTTGCTCATCTTTAAGCAAATCACTTTTTTTTTCTTGATTTTTAGCCATAGTTCTTCATGTATGCATCTCTAGTAGAGTTTGGCATATTCTGCCAAGAATTTAATCATTTTTAAATTTGCCTTTTTCTATAAATCTGTAAGGTTCTTGCTGTCTCTCTAATTTTATGTCTCTTCCAAATCTCTAACTCCAGAAAAGGCATTTAACAACATCTGCTGGACTAAATGGGACAGAAGTTCCCTTCTTGGCACTTCTCTTTGCAACTTGGTTCTTGTGGCTGAAGGGGGCTGTGAATGATATCAAGAATGACTCCCCTGCTTGGGTGCCTATACTCAGTGGTTAGGGCACCAGCCACATGCATTGGGGGCTGGTGGGTTCAAACCTGGCCTGAACCCTTGGACTGGCATTATAAACAAACAAACAAACAAAAAACAACAACAACAAAATAGCTGGGTGTTGTGGTGGGCGCCTGTAGTCCCAGCTACTAGAGATGCTGAGACAAGAGAATCACTTGAGCCCAAGAATTTGAGATTGCTGCAAGCTGTGCTGCCACGGCACTCTACCCAGGACAACATAGTGAAAGTATGTCTAAAAAAAAAATAATAATAATAATAATAAAAAACAAAAGAATGACTCTCCTTCTGAAGTGTTGGGTGCATTTTTCATTCAACTAAGTTATTTGTTTTTGTTTTTGAAGAGTACACCTGGCCCATAGTTTCTTGGGCTTAAATTTTATAGCAGACACTCATCATATATCTATCCCAAATTCACTAGATTTGCCATATTAAAATTGTTCATCCAAAAGCATATGGGGTATGAAAAAAAGTGTTTCTTTTTATAAAATATCAGAAAATCAAATGTTTGATTTGTGTTGCTAGGTGGAATCCATGAATGTGTTTGTGTATATGTATATGGGAAATCATATATTTGTCCAAAGTTGTGCCTGTCACATTATAGGTGTTCAAAAAATATTTTTTGAATGCCTGAATAAATGCATGTTTTGGACAAGCATTTAGAGAAAATTATATGTTTATAGTTATCCTCTTGTGAATTTTGAGTTGATTTTTCCTCTTCTTTCATAGCTTCATTTATAACTTTATTTTTAATTTTAAAGGAAACTCACCCTCAGGCTCTCTTTCTGTTTTTCTATATATTCATTTCTTGTTCAAATATATTGCCTAGTATTTGTCATTAGAGAGGCTTTCTCAAAACATGATATGGCTCTGATTGGCCCTAAGATGTTAATGGCAGGATAGCAGAAGACTCCCATGCCATGAAATGAAGATAATTCTTGATATTTCTCTCCATGTTTCCTGCCCTTCTTTCAGAATTTCCGCCCACAAACTATCCTACCATTGTGGTGTAAGCATGAGGAGCTGAGGGTGATTGATTAGGAAACATAATAAATGAAAGGGACTTTTAATCTAGTAAAAATCTCTTGATTACAGGTTAGCACCCTGAGACTAAGGATGAAGTGAGAAGTTTAAACTAGAAGAAGTTAACAAATGTCTTAGCTTGGACTGGCATTACAGAATACCACAGACTGGGTGGCTTAAGAACAGACATCTATTTCTTGCAGTCCTGGAGGCTGAGATGTCCAAGATTAGGGTATAGGCAGATTTGGTTCTTGATCTGTAGACACCAACCTTCTTCCCTTCTGATTATGTACTCACGGGGCTCTTCCTTGTTTCATTAACAAAGAGAGTAAAGAAGAGAGAGAAAAAAAGGAAAGCATCTTTTTCTCTCCTTATATAGTTATTAATCTCATCATGGGGTCTTCTCTTAAGACCTAATTTAATTCTAATTACCTCTCAAAGGCCTCACTTACTAATACCATTGCATTGGGAGTTAGAGCTTCAAGTCATGAATTTCAGAGATGACGTACAAACATTTAGCTTTAAACAATGGAAGACCCAGAATTGTGGTTTTCCTGATTCCCAGTGGGATAGCAAGCAGTGGCTGTAATTTAATTCTCCCCTGGGAGAATCTGACCTATAGGAATTGCTATCTTTCTCCAGCCCTGGCACTCTAACTTACTAAGTACAAAGATTCTTGGTGACAATCTGGACATAGTGGCCACTCTGATTTATCTTACTCTGATTCTTCCAGCTTTTAAAATTTGTCTTATCCTCACAGAGAAATTTCAACGTACAAATAAAGGATTCTATTAGTTTAGGATATATTTTTCCTAACCTCTCCAAGCCTTAGAGGGTTGAACTAAATTTCCCTGGGGACATTGGCCAGACTTATGTCAGCTTGTTTCATCTTCCCTAGGTTCTCTGAGCCAGGGTTCCTTCCACGAACTGTTCCTTTTCATTGAGCATCCTTGCCAAGATTTATGACACAATAAAGACAAAAAAAGCCACGTCAACTGTCCTGTGAAGGAAAATGAGATTCTGCTAAATTTAAGGACACTTTAAATGAATAAAAGGATCAGCAGGTTAAATACTATGAAGTAGGATAATAGATTAATTTTAGAAAATACAAAGTCATCCTAATTACAGGTATAACTTAGTAGAAAGCTGGTTAAGTCCCATATATTAATAGTTCTTTTATAGGCCATGGCATAATTAATTGACTGTTCATTTTATAGATAAGATATATCTTTGACATAGACACCGTGTACTTGGAAATCATCCACTTTAGGCCCTTAACCTGATGCAGACTCATTCTTACCTAAAAAGAACCAAGAATATTCAGGCAAGCATTAACGCTGTAAGGAAAAAAACTTGAGCTTTGGAAGAAGTAGTAAGTAGTTCATCTGGCAGCCCCCAATGCTTCCCCCAGCAAAGTCAGGCTTGGAGTGGGGAGGATTGTTAGCCCCAGCCTTCTGTGATATGGCCCTCTAATGACATTTTCTCAGCTTTGTGGAGCGCAGCTTCAGGACTATCTCCCTAGTTCTCCCCTTTATTCCATGTTACTAGTTCTTCCCTTTATTCCAAGGCCATCATAGAAGGTCTTCTTATAATTTAAACCATTCTTTGAGTTCTAGATGGACATCTTTCCCAGGTGTGCCCAGCCCTCCATTAACTGGCCCTCCTCTGGTTCACTCTTCTTCAGGTCCTCAGCTCTGGCACTGGCATCATCATCGACATTTTTCTTCATTTCACATTCAACCTTTCACCAAATCTTGCAGATTCTCCCTGGGCCCATTTTTCACAAGCCTTGTCCCTCCCCACTTCTATCAGCACCACCTTGGGATTCACCCTCAGGCTCCTGGGAGGACCACTGCTTTTTAAAAGATGTTTCCCTTCCTCCAGCCCTTCCTTCCCTTTCTATCCTGCACAATTTTTCCATGTTATTCTTTATGGATTATTCAACCAGCATTTACAAGACCTATATTATGTACCAGCTGCTAAATGAACACAGATGAAAAAGCCATGGACTTTTACTTTAAAGAACTCAGGCCAGATGCAGACAGGGACACATGGAGGGTCACAGTAAAGTGTGGAAGTCTCAGAGGCAGAAGGGCTGAATGCCAATTCTGGCTTTGATTCTTCCCACTCATGTGGCTCTGGGTGATTTAAGGGCTCCATGCTTGCAAAATGGGGATAATGAGTGTTCCCACCTAACAGGGTTGCAGAAGAGATTGGAATGAGATAATCCATGCAAAGCACCTACAGTAGTTCTTGACACATAGTAGACAATACTAATAGCCATCATCACAAAGAAGTTCCCAAGCTCTCTGTGTTAAAGGACCATTTTTAGTTGGGGTGCTCATTTAATTTCTTATACATCAGGAGCTGAAGTTTGATCCTACTCTGCTTGACTTATATGCTGCTCACACAGCCTGCAACTCAACACTCAAGTTTGACAAACAGCTTTAGGAACAAGGGGTGGAGATGGAGCTGGAGGATAATTTACCTTATTTCATCCTCTGTAAATCCTTCTTATCATCTTAAATTGTCTTGTTTCTTTATGTCTTTCCTCAGGAATCTAGTCCCTGGCATATACCAAGGGTTCAATAATTGTCCATTAGATGAATAAGTGAACAATAAAAAAGATTCTGCTATTAAACAACATTTAAAAGTCAATCTACTTGACACACTATACAACTGTTAACTCTCTAAAATGTGGATTGTCTTGCTTTTATTTATATTATTGTTATAATTTTTTTATTAAATCATAACTTTGTACATTGATGCATTTATGGGGTTCAGTGTACTGCTTTGATATACAATGTGAAATGCTTGCATTGAACTAATTAACACATCCGTCACAATTGTCTTGTTTTAATAAGAAGCAGGCTCTTCCTTTTCTTCTTACCTCAAATGACCTTTTCTTTCCCCCATCCACTTTCTCTGCCATTATTTTTGGTTGCTGTTAATCCACTAAAACTCAATTGAATAATTTCCTCCAACACAGTCTCAAAAAGCCTTCTTCTGACTTCTCATTATATTCCATATTATCTCATTTTGGAGCTCCTGAGATGTTTTATTATTTATGTTAGATGCCCTTTTCTAAATTATAAGGTCATGGAGAATAGGAGTCTGGCATAATTCACATTTGCATTTTCAAAAGTGTTTAACACAGTGTCTAATAGGTAATGGGAACCTAATGCTGAATTATGTGGAATATATGTGAATTCCTCAAGATCTATTTATGTCTCAAGAACCAGTTCAAGTTTTGCCTCCTTGGAGCTTTTCTTGAATATTCCCACCTTCAGTGGAATATCTGTTCTCTAAATCCTTATAGCCTTTTGGCTATTTACCTTTTAATTAGCATTTCAAAGTTTCATTCATATTTTTATTTCCCTAACAAATGTTTATGCTTTGCTATTATGTTTGGAGAATTGTTACAAATATCAGGACAGGTAATAAAAAATTGGAAAAACCACGCCTACAGTAACTGTACGACAGAATTTTCGCTATGTAATTTCTAGTATTGTGTGTGTATTGTAGTCATTGTTTTTCTTACCCTAAATGCACACACATGCACACACATCCCTTGTAATCTTGAGGGCAGGAATCATTGTCAATCTTCTACAGAACATAGCTTCCTAAAGCTTGCAGGACGTAGTAAACACTCAATACAAATGGGATTAGTTGGTGTTCCACACACACATATTGGCATATCCGCATGGACTATGCTGATCATCTCTTATTAGAAGGCAATTATCTGTCTTTTGTACTGAGATGTGATAACCAGGTGACACCGATAAGATGGACCCTTAACGAGAAAGCCGCTATCTTCACCTATAGAGAAAACCTGTTAATAACCCCTGATCCATAGACTATGCATATCTAGTGCCTCAAGAAATAATTAGATGCAAATAGAATGTGATAGGAAACATTTACCAGTCAGGTAGAATAGAAACTTTGTTAATTTGAAATGCAAGGGACCAGAAAAATGAGCTTGGAATTAATTGGGTTTGGATTATCTGATATTTTTATTAAGGGCATTTAGTCATTTAGGCAATAACAGCTGCTATTTGATTTCTTCTAGTGTTACCCTTCTGAGGTTTTACTGTCAGGGTATGATTTCTTATGATAGTAACATAACTATTAACCTTTGCAGCTGGACATATATATAACCTTTGCCTGGGTTTTCACTGGCTTACCCCTGTTTCCATCTATCAGTTTTGTTTAATTTCATTCCATTTTTACTGACTGCCACTATCCATGACTCTTTCCAACTCAATTCTTCCCTCTCTGGACAGCAGGAAGAATTGATGGGTTTTTTTTTTAAGCAACCAGAGGAAAAGGCCATCTGATTGCTCATATTTCAGGTGATCTGAATATTTAATTGCATGGCTGATCTATTGTTTAATTTGCATGATAAATATTGTGGAAGTCTAACCATTAAAAAATATGGGACCAAGGTGAAAAGTTTTTTTAGGACCATTCTAAGTCATTTTTGAAAAGTGACATCCTTAACACAAAAATCAAGGTTATATGTGACCTTCTCTAAGTAGACAAAACATAAAATCCATCAGAATATATCCACGATCCATTTTAAATTTGAAAACTCTGCTTTGATGATTTTGTTGGGCAAGGAGAAGTGACAGCCACTGGCAGAATTTAAGGTTTGCTTATTCTGCTTAGCTAAGTTGATCAACGGGCTACAGTTTTATAAGAAAGAGAAGGTAGCTATACATAAAAGGTAATAACATATAAATAGTAATATACTGCAGGTACCACGTTAGTAATGGAGGCAAGGCTTGTAAGAATTTAAGAAGGTATTTTGATTACATATGATAACAGTACTGACTACTCAAAGTTCAAATAATGCCTAACAGATGAGAGGTGCCAAACATAACGTTAAATGAACAAGTGACAGCATCTGCTAATGTGGCAAGGCTGATTGTATTATTAATAGCAGATTTCCATTGTATTTACTGATATGTGTCTACTTAGAATGCAGATAACATTTATCCCATTCCATGTTTATTTAAGTTACTGCAGGGCCTCAGTGTCTTTCAAAGCAGGGAGGGATTCTCTGATGCAGCCCTATCATTGTCCAATGGTAAAAACCAGTGACTTGGCCCACATCCCAGAGCAAGGGGATGGTTTACCAGACCAGACCAGGTCTCAGCCTCCCACCCAGATGTAACTCCTGGGATCTGTTTTATCTTCCCTTTCACCATTGCCCCATGTCCATTTAACCTTACGGAAGAGTGACCTAGGTATACATTTTGCATAGATCCGAACATAAAGCATTCTCTGTTAGTATTTTCTTCTGACATTCAATGGTTTGCTTTTTCCTTTTTCTTCCCTCCCCCCTTTTACAGAAACTCTTCTATTTATGAATATGGATACACTGGGTCATTTGTAGTAGCCTTGTGTTCAATGAGTAAATGAATGAATGTATTTTCCACAATCCTGTAGACTTACATAAGTATTAATTACTGAAGATACATTGTTTGCTCACAGGAAAGACTGGGTTTCTGTGCTTCCCCTCCAGGTGGGCTGATTTCAGACTAATAACCCTTGAGACAAAGGTCTCTGTGATTCAAAGCCACTTAGCCATCAAATACATGGTCCTTTTTAATAGGTGGAAATTATATTATTTATGTGATATAGAGAGATCATTCTACTGACCTGGCTTCCTCCCATGAAAGAGTTAGAGTTTGCTTCCTCTTTGAGAATTTTCAATCAGTTCAATTTTTTTTTTTAAATGTCAGATGGCACTTACAAAAAGAAAAACAAAAAAGTTTTGGAGTTACATTATACTGTAGCTACCTGAGGACAGATGCAATCTTCTAGCATCTCCAATGATAGGAGGATGGCTGACTTGAATGGCCTTTCTGGGTCTTGTCTCTGAACAGTTTTCTCAAAGTGGTATTTCGAAGAGCTTGGTATAATATGCTCAGAGTGCAATAAAAGAATGTCTCTTAACAAGGTCTTAAAATTCTAGGGGAAAAGTGTTTGACTAAGTATATTGGAGATTTCCTTGAGCTAAGAAATACAGAAAATAGGCTTGAACTATAATCGGTATTGGTAGTAGAAGATTGTGAAATGAGAATAATAAAAACTGAGAATGTAAGTCTGGGATAAGAGAAAGGCAGAGTAGAGGATTGAGGTCCAAGAAGTGATTTGAGTGCATTTATCACTTACATGGTGCTTGCTGTGTGTTCACTATAAAGCCTTTGCAGACTCTAACCATCTAACCTTTATTATAACACTGGGTGGCAGGTTATGACATTGGCCTCATTTTACAGACAGGGAGATTGAGATCAGAGTTATTTAATCTGTCCAGGGTTACTCAACAGATAACTAGCAAAGATGAGTTTAAATACAGGCAGGCAGGCTGCTGAATCAATAAAATGCAACATTAAATGTTGATCCTGGCCCTCAGGGACCTAAATTACAAATCCAGAATCATGGACCATGTTGAAAGGATGAGTATTTAGTGAACTGGTTAGAGTATGGTTCAGAAATGCTTTACTGGACAGGTCAGCAGAAAAAGGATGGAGTAGGCAGGTAAGGAGCTATAACTTCAGGAGATGGGGAGGTGGGCAGAGGGCTTAGCAGCCAAACAAGAAGTCTCAGGAGCACAAATGCGACACTCAAGCCAGAGAACATTCATGCAGAAGCAGTTTGAAGACTAAGTGTCTATTCAAACATTCAGGGTTTGCTGAGAGTCTAACAAGCTTGTCTACCTTACTGCAAGGATTTTTTAATTCTAAGAACATTTGTCCTTACTGCCAAGAAGACTCCTCACTACTTTCTGCTGATGTAGAATGCTCAGATCCCAGAGAAGAGAGCAGATAATTGGGTCCTTGGTAGGAAGAAAAAGGGAATTGTACGATATTGACAATTAATTCAGAAACCCCACGACAATGGCACGGACATTGTTACTTGTCTGTGATTTTCCCAGTGGATATTTCAAATCAGTCTCTTACTCTCTGTCTCAGTTTAGAGAAAGAATATAGATTTCCAGAGACCTTTATCCAGGATGGAAGGCCTCTGAAGTTATGATGCCATGATTCTTAGAATTGCTTCTTATCTTCCAGAGAAGATTCTATTTAATATGTCAAGAGCTTCTATCATCTACTGCTCCTTCTAACATGTCCTGTAAGGCAGCATGGCAGACTGTCCCCCAGGAAATCCTACCTAACCATAGGTTGTTTTCATGATGCTCCTACCCCAAGCACACTTTCCACACTTCCACACTTGCAGACTCTGCTTTTGCCAAGCAGGTCAGCTACTGAGAATTTGTGTGTTGAACCAAGCAAATCTTTGACTTCTATTCTTACCACCTGGCTCATTATCTTCTTTGCCCCAAACAGTGAATATAGAACGGACCATACAGAAAACATGGTCTGCCCTGATGTTATTGATGTCTCTGGGTCATAGTCTTGCTCAGCTCAAAGGAGCTATCAATAGGCACCAAGCAAGAGCTCTTGTCCTTGGATTGCTTTAGTCATGCTACGTGGTATCTGGACACACTTGCAGGACTCGTGGGTGGAGCCGCCAATGTGAGCTCTAGTGTGTAACAGACAGCTTCCAACAGTCAGCTCTCCATCAGAAAAGGAAGCCTTGTTCTCAATCCCTGATTCTTTACTTTCTTTCTTTTTTTTTTTTTTTCTTGGTTA
>CAUYPK010087818.1:0-15828 GCA_963574355.1 Loris lydekkerianus | reverse complement strand
TTATTTGATCTTTGACAAGCCAATTAAAAACATTCAGTGGGGAAATGATTCCCTATTTAACAAATGGTGCTGGGTGAACTGGCTGGCAACCTGCAGAAGATTGAAACTGGACCCACACCTTTCACCATTAACTAAGATAGACTCTCACTGGATTAAAGATTTAAACTTAAGACATGAAACTATAAAAATACTAGAGGAAAATTCACCCTTCTAACATGTATAATTCAGTGGTTTTTAGAATAATCAGAGTTGTGCAACCATTACCACTATCTAGTTTTAGAACATTTTCATCACCCAGGGGTTGAGTTTTGATCTATGAGAGACAGACGATGGGAAGCAGTCAGGTGATAAATTGCTCACCTTTCACCCGGTGACAGACTGTCTGAGATGCGGTGGTTCCATATGGCCTCTCTGGAGATGTCCTGCTTGACCAAACTTCCAGCTGTGATTTCTTGTAAAACAGGTGACAACTCAGTAATACAACATCTTATATTTGATTTTCATCCTGCCTGTTTCATTTGTCCTTTCCTATTCTCTTAATTTCCTTGGACTGAAGTATCCAATAAAGTTTGAGTATATACACTCCAAGGTGCTATTTACTAGGGTTTGATCAAGACACACAGGATTCAAGAATCTCCACATTCCAATTTCCACTATGTTTTCTTACACATAGCTACAACATACACTTCGTTATACCCCAATGCCTTCAGATTACTCTTTTCCTAAGTGGTATACTCCTTTTCTGATACTCTGTCTACAATATACAATAAACTTTCCAAATTATTCACTCCTAAAAATATGGTTTTCCTTTAAGACTCAGAGAAAAACACCTGTTGAGGTCTTTTTTGTTCTTGTTTGTTTTTTGTAAAGAAAGTCTAACTTTACCGCCATCGGTAGAGTGCCATGACATCACATCACACGACTCACAGCAACCTCCAGCTCTTGAGCTTACGTGATTCTCTTGCCTCAGCCTCCTGAGCATCTGGGACTACAGGTGCCCGCCACAACACCCGACTTTTTTTTTTTTTGTCATAGTTTGGCCGGGGCTGGGTTTAGAACCCACTACCCTCAGTATCTGGGACTGGTGCCCTACTCACTGAGCCACAGGCACCGCCCCAACTGTTGAGTGTTTTAATCTTTACTTTGGGTTGTCCCTGTCTTCTGTGTAGACTTCTAGTGAAACAATTACTAAATTCTGCCCTGAATCATAGTCAAATTTTATTATCTATCGTATCACCTGCCAAATACTAAGCTTGCCTATAGAGCAGGCTCTTTGTTTATTCCCTTTTGCCTTTGTTTCTCTCAAGTTCCTTGGCATAGTACTTTGCATATAATAGGAGGTCAATAAATATTGAATTGCATAGTAAGTCGCATACCATAAAAAATAGTATTTCAGATGAATACAGTGGTATTAATTTCAAATGAGGTTAGTATAGCTATTAATCATCTTACTTGCCCTATGGGTTTCAAGCTACAGTCTTTTATAACTTCAAAGATATTTTTCAGAAGATCCAAATGATTTCATTTTATTTCTCTTGGCATGATGAAAAATTGCAATGAAAAGAGGAAAACAAAAAGCTGTCTATACATTCAATTCTGTCCTAGCTAGAATTACTCTAAAATTCTCTGTTTTATAGAAACTAGTTTTGAAAATATCTCCACAGAAAGTAAAGAACAAGGAAATTTAATAAACCACATAGAAACTCTTGTTGCCTGAGAAATACCATGATTTACCCAGAATATCCCACTTTTCCAAGAAAATTTTAGAATCCTTTTCTATGAGAACATATTGTTATGAGCTATTAGGCAAGTCTCAAGGAAGATGACTTTAGCTTGTTCTCTCAAGGGATATCCAGAATGTAAACTACACATTGAGGTTTACTCCAACCAGAGGCAAGGGAGCCGGTAATCCGACACCCTAGCTATTGGGTAAGGTATTTCCAGGTGCTTCAGCTGTCTGTGGGGCGTGGTGGGTGGAGAGGGAGTAAGTTGGCTCCAGTAGCTCAGGACAGTCCTCCAAAAAAGAACCCCAGTGTCAGATATAAAAGCACAGCAAGGCTGAGGAATTGAATTAGAAATGGAGATCTGGAAAAAGCATTAAAAGTATTCACTGCAATCACCTATGTGGCAGCCTCCAGAGGCCTAAAAGGACTCCCTTTCACTCATCCTATAGATTGTTTAATTAAATTGGGTTCCAATGATAAGATTCAAGGGAGCCTGCTCCTAAAGAGAGAATAATGGCTTTCTTTAGATTACCCCAATAGTGCCTGATCCAAATGCAATTCTGTACACATTTTAGGAAAAAAACTGCAAGAAAAGTTGGCATCTTTTATAATCAATCCACTTGAGTGTATGTAAGTCTTTAGGGAAGGGAAAAATTGATCCTATTCCCCAATAACCTCAAATGGAGGTAACTGATTTTTAGTTTGTATATCAGAAGTAAGAGATCCACCAGCCAGGGAGCCTAATGGGCTTGAAATCTCAGAATCACAAGGTCAGCTTAGGTCACCTATGGTAAGGCTGAATTTTAATCCGACTTTCATATTTCCAGTTAAATATTTATCTGGACAGATGAGCATTACAAAGCAATTATTCGTTTTCCTTTGCTAACCTATTGGTGGACTCCAGATTTAATCAATAATTGATAAACTAAATTGACTGAAGAACCTTTGTGAGGGTGTAGGAAATATAAAAGAAGCTACTTTCATGAATGAGCTAGCAAACTTTTATTTTCACTGATGTAAGTGTATACATGTATATAAGGGTTGTCCAGAAAGTATCTAGTAATGTACTATGAAAAATAGAAATAGCCCTCCTACACTTTGGATAGCTCCCTTAAATAAACTACCCAATGATGAATAATGTATTTCTTCCTCACATACCTTCAGCCTAAGAATCGCTGATACTTTACAGTTCTTACTTGTCTTACCACACCCTAAAACTGTGACCTTAGTATTTGTTCATTTATTTCTGACACATCTAGCACCTTAAAATACAAGAGATGTAAAAATTCAAATATCCTTTCAAACTGGAATCTTTAACTTTCCTCTCCCAAATGGTTTCTGTAAAATATATTATTCTTAATCAAAATTTTATAGTCTGACTTAAAAGTATTTTCTATGTAGCCTGTTTTGTCTCTGAGAAGTTTCCACGACATTACTATTTTCCACATCTCATAATGGGAAACAAGGGTCACATTCAAATGTGAAAATCAATGATTAAATTACAAAGAAACACTAAAAAATAAATAATTATATGTCTTCCAAAGTAAATGTTGAGGACCAAATAATCAGTTGAAATAAATGATCAAGATTAAAAGAGTCCATGACATCTAACATTTTTACGACACTTCCATTTTTATAATCATGCTATTTCTCCCTCATCAAATTCAAAGTTTTCATGATTCTCAATATCTTTCATAATTTATACTATATTTCTGCCATTATTTTTTGACAATCCCCTCATCTGTAAAGATTCTCCGTGTGGATTGATTTGATGAATATTCTGTGTCTCATTTTCTCTCATATGCCTGTTAGTAATAGACCTTAATTCTTTCATCTTCTCCTTTCTCTTTAAAGCAGTTTTTAGGAAATTGCTTCAATTTCAAAGGTTCTGGTCTAAATCCACAGTAATTATAATGTCTGACTAGTTAGATCAGAATAGGTTAATGCAACCAACATGAGGGTGTGTTCTACTTTTCAACTTGAGAGTTACAGATCCCAAACATCTCCTCCCTTCACCAGCCATCCTCCTCCCATGTTGTGAATCTAGAAATTATTAAAACCATTAAAAGTTAGTCATTGACAAATAACCAACGAGGATTCCAGAAACAAGCAAGGAAATTGCCCAGGAAACCAAGTTTGGAGCTTAAGAGATATCTTATGCTCTTGGTGTGTTTGAATATTATGAAATGGTATGTGCTTTTTAAGGCTGGCTCTGAATGTTGAGCTACTTTCTCTTTCCAATCCTAATTTACTAAAATGACATATTTAGGAGGTAAACAGAAACAAATTGTAAATATTCTAGGCACACTTCAAAAAAGTCTCCAGAATTTTTATAACTCTCCTATACTTGGTATAGCAATTTGAAAAGTATTACTAATATCTGTTCTGTGTTAAGTTTGGCAAATGGCAGATGTCTGGCACACCCAAACCTCAGAAATATTGCAGTATCACCATATTCATTTCACATCTTGCTACATTTTAATGTAATATTGAGAGTGTGTTCTATTTAAGTAGTAAGTATTTTTTGATACTCATGATCACAAGCCTGAGGATAAAATTAAAGAACAGTCTTATACATTGTAACCTTATAGACTAAATGTTATCAACAGAAAACTTGGTTAGAAATCTATGTGCCTATTACCTGATGATCCAATCATGTCATCTGTTCTTAGTCAAACCCAGTCTTTCTTCCCCTCTGACAGGGCTTTGATGCTTGGCCCCTCCTTCCAAATCTCATGTTGAAATTTGACCCCAGTGCTGGAAGTGGGGCCTAGTATGACACATTGGGTCAATGCAGCAGGTCAGACATAGGTAATTGGTTTTGTGCCCTCCCAGCAATAATAATTGGTGAGTTTTCATTTATTAGTTTGCATGAGAGGTAGTTGTTTAAAAGATCCTGGTACTGCCTCCTCCCTCTCTTGCTTCTTCTCTCACCACGTGACACGCCTGCTCTCCTTCAACTTCTATCTTGATTGAATCCCTCGCCAGAAACAGATGCTGCTGACACTCTCCTCAGACATCTGCAGAACCAAGAGCCAAATAACCAATAATTTCTTTTCTTAATAAATTTCCCAGTCTCAAGTATTCCTTTATAACAACACAAAATGGACTAAGCCCCCAAAACCAAATACACTATTCAGCTAAGGTAAATAGTTTTTTGTTTGTTTATTTGTTTTTTAGACATAGTCTTACTTCTGTGGCATCACAGCTCACAGCAACCTCAAACTCTTGGGCTTAAGCAATTCTCTTGCCCCAGCCTCCCAAGTAGCTGGGTAGCTAGGAGGCACTACAGGTGCCTGCCACAGTGCCTGGGTATTTTTTAGAGACGGGATCTTGCTTTTGCTCTGGCTGGTCTTAAACTCATGAGCTCAGGCAATCCAGATGCTCTGGCCTCCCAGGAGTGGGTGCTCCGCTGGGTAAATAGTTTTTAAAAATTAAATTACTGTTTTTTAATTTTAACACACTAATGGTTCTATTCCCTGGGTAATCTTTTTATCACCAGACTTTTTGCCAATTTTTCTATTACTGTAATGCAGGCTAAGTTTTGCAATTGGCCTTGTATGTTTGGGACTATCTCTAACACATTTTATAAATTTCTTGCTGTCTGGTAGACAAAGAAGACATATAATGAGTCAGTTCCAAATCCCAGCATCTCAGATCTTCAATTAAAGGCAGCAATGGATCATAAAATGCTGGTTGATTCAAAGATGTTTTTCTAGCACCCAGTACAATCTTTCGTAACCATTTATGATCATGATATTTGAACACGGAACAAATAAAAATAAGGATGTCACTTTTGTGACATTTATAGTTACTTCAGGAAATAGAACTCTAAAAGCTATTTTATGACAATACTGAATACCAGCAAGAATATAGAGTATGAGGAATTTTTATTTATTTCTAGAAGGAGTGCAAAATGGTGCAGCAATTTTAAAAGACATTTTGGTAGTTTCTCAGAAAACGTAACAAATTCACACCACATGATCCAATAATTGTACTTCTTGGTATTTATCCAAATGAGTTGAAAACTTATGTCCATACAAAAGCCAGCACACAGATGTTTATAGCAGCTTTATGCATAATTGCTGTAACTAGGAAGCAACCAAGATGTCCTTCAGTAGGTGAATGGATAAATGGTGGATAAACAGATGATACGATGTTATTTCTCATTAAAAAGAAGTAAGCCATCAAGGTATGAAAAGCCATGGAGAAACTTAGATGCATATTACTGAGAGAAAGATGCCAATCTGAAAAGCCAAAATATTGTATGACTGCAACTATGTGACATGCTGGAAAAGGCAAAACTATGAAGGCAAGAATAAGACCACTGTTTGCCATGAGCTTCGGGAGAGGGTGGAATAAATAGGCAGAGCACAGAGGGCAGTGCCACTGTTCTGAATGATATTATTAGGTGAATACTTGTCATTACACATTTGTCCAAACCCATAGACTACACAACACTAAAGTGAACCCTAATATAAACTAACGGACTTTGGGTGAAAATCATGCGTTAATGTAGCTCCATCAATTTTAACCAATGGTACTGCTCTGGTGGGAAATGCTGATAGTAAGAGAAGCTGTGTGTGTGGGGGGGGTTAAGGACCATGAGAACTCGCTGTAATTCATGCATTTTGCTGCAAACCTAAAACTTCTTCAAAATATAAATTCTATTTTAGAAAAATACATTTCATATTCTTTTAAAATGTTGATTGTATCAAGAAAACCTTAATAATTTTAAGCGGGCATACTCAGCGTAGCATACTATCTAGCATTCACAGTCAGGTAAGGATGAGTGGAGGTATGAAAGTGGAGAAAGAAGAAATGTGTTATTCTAGATGTAACAGGTATGCATTTAAAATGCTTTTATTATCAAATAAATTTGAAGGATATTGCATGATACAAAGCTGATTTGACAGTCAAAAGATATAACGACATAGTAAAAGCCATGATAAGTACCTGGCATAAAGAAATCAATTGTTTCTCAAACTTGTTGGATAATAAGCTAATTTTTGCATTAGCATCCCCTGAAGCCAGGGACACACTGAACACGCTTTTGAAAAAGCTCTCATTCACTTTGCTATTTCCATTGTGTCTTGGGAACTGCAATATTTGATAGACAAAATTTACTTTGCAACATGCTTGGCCACAAAAAATAAAAGAGGTGGAGATCCTTCAGGTAAGGATCATAGCCTCTGGGGATTATGGGGAGAGGGAAATCATTTACAATACAGCTTAGCGAACATGTGGTAGCAATATGCACAAAGTAAAGATTTATAAAATACATATGAAGTTATCATTATTCTGGATCAGGGATTATCTGACTTTATACATCATTTGCAAGATCCACCTTGTATCACCTGTTTTGTAAGTAAAATATTACAGGATACAACCATGCTCATTCATTCATGTATTGTCTATGGCTGTTTATTTGCAGAGTTGAGTAGTTGTGATGTATCACTTAGCCCACAAACTCTAAAATGTTTATTGGCTAGCCCTTTATAGAAAAAGTTTGCCAACTAATAGTTGTAGAAACAACTCACTGTCAATCATGTGTTCTAATTGGACATAAATGGAATTTCAGAGAAAGTTTGTTAATTAAATAAACAGACTATTATCATTTCATCCAAGAATTTGTGTAGTTCATAAAACACAGCCAAATACAGATGCATTCTAGTGGGGCAGGATGAGCCTCTCCCTGGTCAGAAGTCAGGAAACGAACCTCCTTGACTTCCTCCTGTCAAATGCACTACTGGGTTACAGAATTTTTAAATGTTTTTGTGAGTTTTAAAAAGTCATCTCTATGTTCATTTAATACCTACCTTGACTAAATCTTCTATGTAGAGATTATAGCCACTTTTATATTGAATTTTCTCTTGGGGACAAATTAACAGTTGTGCTCTTCATAGCCCAGAATTCAAAAAATCAAGAATAGTACTAGATTAAATAAAGAAAGGTGGACCCAGAAACTTGCCTATTTTTTCTCATTTCATAGGAATAAATAGATTTTTTTAAGTATTCTTTAGTAAAGAGTCAAAAAGATTCTTTTGGAAACTTGTGTGTGAGGAAATAGACAAAACTCTATGTAAACAAAAGTACGTCTATTAAAACTTTTTTGTCAAATCGCCATGAGATATTTTTCCTACCTGAAACTACCAGATTCATAATTTTTAATGACTGAAAATTCTAGCAGAGTGAAACAACTGGTTTTATTTACTAAATTTACCAGCAATTTCATTTAACTGTCCATTTGTTTAAATAAATTACTTTGGATCGTAACAGCAAATCTGTGTTCTTTTCTCCTTTGCTTGCTCGGCTGTCACTTTTCATTTAGTTCCTCTAGATTCAAAGGCTCATTGTAAATGCATGAATAATGCAACTGTTTCTATGAAGGCACTTGGTTTTTTTAATTAAATTTATTTGCCTGAAGCAGATTATATGTTTTAAAAACATCAGTGGTAACAGCATTTCATTTTAGAATATCTGGTACTTTAATTTTTCTTCTTTCATTAAGCCTTCTGAAGAAGCCAACGGTTTTTTTCATGTGAGCTCAAACTAATTTCAAGTCATTATCTAAATAAAGAATTTTAAACCTGCCTATCATGTCTTTCTACAAGCACTTGTTATAAAAAGTTAAAACTTAAAGTTTAAATATAGCATGTAATTACTATTTTCATCTTGATTCCAATTATTATAAAATCAGAGAGTATCTATTTATTCTAACTATAATTCAAAATAATATGAACTGATAATCTTTTTAATTCTGAGTTGATACATTTTTATAGGACATGCATGAATTTTAACACATGCAAACAATATGTAAGGACCAAATCAGGATACTTAGAGTAGGCATCACCTTTTGCGTTTATCATTTCTTTGTGTTGTGAACATTTTAAATCTTCTCTTCCAACTATTCTGAAACACACATTATATGGTTAACTAGAGACACTCTACTGTCAAAATTTATTCCCTCTGACTGTATGTTTGTACCCATTAGAACCAACTTATCTTCCATCTCCCACCACTCTTCTCAGCTTCTGGTAAGTATCATGCTACATTCAACCTGTTGAACCAGTATCATATATTTTAAAATTCTTAAGACTTTCAGTACTTGAGGTCCTATATTGACTTGATATTCATGGCTATTCATATAAAATTTTATAATCATATATCTTTAATATCTATTTTCCTACAAATGTATTTTGAATTATTCAGATTTTTACTGTTTCATAACAATTGCCTCCACATGTTTATATTATGTGACTTTTGTGATAAATTTGAAATACCTAGGCATAGGTTAAATTGGCTCTTATGCTATCTCAAGGTTTGCCTATAATAAAGCGTTATAAATATCTTACCTCCTATTCAAGGTCTACATTAAACAAAGCATTACAAGTATACTTTCTAGAGTATTTTTTTTCCTTTTACTATGAGTATCAATCATTTTCCTCATTTCATATAAAAAAGTTCTACATTTGATAAAAATATAATTGCACTCAGGCACAGAGGGTAAGAAGACAGAAAACCATTCTTAGACACACTATAGTACAACAATGAAACACCTGAAATACAGATATAAAATAAAGGAAACACAGAAGAAAATTTCGACACAACCATAGATTAAAAGACACCAAATCCAGGAGAATAAAGTAAGAATCAGTGCTGACTTTCCACCAGAAGCAACAGAAGTCAAATAAATAAACAAGAGAGAAGAAAGCGTGAAAACAGCATTGTTGTTACCTTTGCTGTTGTTGCTTAAGCATAAGAAACATTCAGCAAGTTCTCCCTGAGAAGATCTTGGGGATGGTGAAGGGGCAGTATATGCAAATATGACCTGGCTGTACCAGTCCAGTGCAGGCCCAGGAAGGAGGCCACCAGCCATCCAAGTTAGAGATGATGAGGCACTGGACAGGATAGTGGCAGAAGTAAGGAGAGGTGGCTGAACGCGTGACATGTTGTGGAGGTTGAAATTGTACAAGTTACAAAAGTAGTCAGTGGACAGTGTGACAACTGATGCTAATTTGCAGGAAGTATTACACATGATCATCTTGAAAATTTTTCTGTAAAGTAAGATTTTCATGTGATAGAGGAAGTAACAATTGTTAAATATAGGTGCCAGCTTGTTTTGACTAAGAGATGCTCCAGTAGCTAGTAAAATATTGTGTGTGGCTGTGTCTGTGAGGATGTTTCTGGAAGAGATTAATGTTTGACTTGATCGACTAAGTAAAGATGATCCACCTCACCAACATAGGTGGGCATCATCCCAACTTTTAAGAGACTGGATAGAATAACAAGGCAAAGTAAGGGCTAATTTGTTCTATATTCTGAAGCTGAAATGTCTGTCGTCTCTCACCCTTGGAGAAGAGAACTCCAGGTCTTAGACCTCAGGGCTCCAGGACTTAGACTGGACTTATCCCCAGATTCTCAAGATTCAGGGCTCAGATTTTATGCCTTCAGGTCCCCTGGTCCTCAGGCTTTGAGACTCAGACTGAATTATACCACCGGGTTTCTAGGATTTCCAGCTTACAGAGAGCACGCATTGAGAGTTCTTAGACCCTAAAATAGTGCAAGCATGTTCCCATCATAAATCCTTTCACACATATATGTGTCTGTATAGGTATATAACATATAATCTATTGCTTCTGTTCTCTTGACTTCCCTAATATAAGAAGTCTCAACAAGGATCTGTTTTAGGATACAAGGAAAATACTCATGCTAGTATGTTGGTAAGAATCATTCAGTATATACTAAAAAGTGAAATACTAGTAATGCAGAAAAAAGAAAGAGGGGTACGGAACTCTTGAAGATGTATGAGTGCTGGGATCTAGAATTTTTCCATGGTAACAGGAAGTGAGGCATCACACAGGGGGCAGAAGTAAGCTGGTGAGGAGCTACAGAAAGTGGGTTCTGACAGGTTTTGTTTACTTTTTCTACAGCATAAGGATAAAGGGAATGAAAAGGGAGCAAAAGGTGTTGAGGTTTGAGAAGTGAGGATAAAATGTGAAAATGTTACTGAAGAGAACAAAAAGACTAAGGATATTGTAAGATTACTGCACCCACACAAGAATGATAGTCATGAATTCAAAGTAAGCCTGCTCCGTATGGTCCTTCTGTTTTTCTCCAGGAGCACAGAAACAGAATAGAAGGGGAGCAGAATTAAGCAGGAAAAATCTTTCACAATCTCAAAAAATTTCACAAGAGGAAATAGCAACTTTAAATAACTTGGAATAATTGTTATCAGTTATGAACTGATGGCATATCTTGGTTCACTGTGTCCCTTTTTTCTACTCTTTTTTTCCCTTAGCCTGACACTGGAGGGGTCAGAAATAGTAGCTTGTAGGCTGGGGGAGACACCTCTACCATCAGCCCTAACTTTAGGCTTCTAGATTAAAATAGGCTTTATCCAGGAAAAAAAAAATAACAGGTTTAATTTTGTAGCAAGTCAGGAATTACATATTACATTAAGCTGGACTGGGTATTTATTTATTAAATGCAAGCTTTTATAAGGACTGGCAAGACCTGGAAAAATCTTTAAGACCTTTCCAGAGGAAGTCGGAAGAAACATTTCATGAAAACACATAGGTATACATTCCAATTGCTTTAAACAATTCTATGACATATTTCTAATATCCAGTTTTATATAAACATTGTAGTAGGAAGAATTCTAAAGATTGCCTGCCTTCAAGATTTCCTTCCCTTGATGATTCAAACACTAATCTAGGGACACTTGTGAAAGGGATTCTGCAGATATAACCAAGGTCTTACATCAGTAAGCTGTACAATAGCAGAAACTGAGCCAGACCCATTCACAGGGGCCAAATAAAAGCAGGGTGTTTCCTCTGGTTGGTAGCAGTAGAAAAAATACGAGAGATTCAAAATGTGAGAGACTTAACAGGCCATGCCAGTTTGGGGAAGGAGGGATGTGTGAGAGGAAATGCGAGGGTAACTTTTTTTAGGAGCAGATGGCAGTCCCCAGCAGATGGCAGGCAAGGAAATGGGTACCTCACACCTAACTTCATAGGAAAACAGGTATTATTTTAAGCCACTTAGTTTGTGGTAAGTTAGATAACAGTGGACTCGGTTATGTAATGATAGAAACTAATTCAGAGATACAGATGTTTACCTTTACCTTTGTTTCATTGAAAGGAGTTAATTTGATGACAAGGAATGTTTTTTTCTTTTCAGAGTAGATAGAGCACAGAATTTAGTGTGAATTTTTGCTACGCACTAATAACTCAACCTAACCTCAACTTCCTTTGTCTTGTGTCTGTTTGATAAAATATAGATAACTGCTCTATCCTGTGGCATCATGGTGATGACAGATAAAAGATAGCCATCTCAACAACATTAAACATAGAACATAAGCAATAATATTAATAAATATTAATAACATTAAAATATTATCATCTCCTAAAGTAATAACATTTTCCATCTGCCCTAAATATTACTTTAAATCTACTGTTTCAACTCAAGCAGAACGCCTGGTGTTCCACATTTGTTTTAAGGCTTCCACTTTATGTAATAGCATTGGAAGATGCCTTTTCTCAGCAGGTCTTTAAATACCATCAGTATATAAATCATTCCATGTCTCCAGTCCAGTTGTTCAATCTCATCTGAGCCCTTTGTTACTCTTTGTTAGTATATTAGGATACTGACATTCATAATCAATGTATTTTTAAATTTTAAATATGCCAAAGGCTTTCAACAGAAAACAGTGCTATCTTTTTACCTGTAATTGGTTTTATTATGGCTAAAATCTCATCAAAAAACTGCTTTAGAATATTTTCTTAAAATACTTTTCACTTAGTAATATACTCAATCACGTACATGGGACTGTCAGTTATAATGCACCATTATTCTTCCCACCTCCACGAGCTTTCCTGATGCAAATAAAAATTATACATAGATTTAAATTGTACAATATGATGTTTTGGAATGCTGTGAAATAACCACCACAGTCAAGCTAATTAACGTACAAGTCATCTAATATACTTACCACTGTATGATGTGTATGTGGTTAAGAAGATGTGATATCCATTTTCTTCACACCTTCCAAGGAGACAAAACTATTATTAACAATAGTACCATGTTGTATCTAGAATTAATTCATCTTATAACTGAAAGTCTGTACTCTTTGGGCATTATTTCTCGTTTCCCCCACCCCCAGTCACTGCTACCCCAAATTCTACTTTCTGTTACTCTCCCTTGTACTTTTTTTTTTTTTTTAGAGACAGAGTCTCACTTTGTTGCCCTGGGTAGAGTACCGTGGCATCAGCTCACAGCAACCTCCAGCTCTTGGGCTTCTGCAATTGTCTTGCCTCAGCCTCCCGAGCAGCTGGGATTACAGGCGCCCGCCACAATGCCCAGCTATTTTTTTTGTTGCAGTTTGGCCGGAGCTGGGTTTGAACCTGCCACCCTCAGCATATGGGGCCGGCGCCCTACTCACTGAGCCATATATAAGTGATGTTATGCAGTATTTGACCTTCTATATTTTACCTAGGTCACTGAACTAATTGTGTTCAGGTCCATTCTTGTTGCAAATGGTTAGATTTCCCTCTTTTATAAGGCTGAATGATGTTCCACCATGTGTATGTGTGTGTGTGTGTGTGTGTGTGTATGTGTGTGTGTGTGTACTTATAACAATTCATCTGCAGGTGAATACAGACTGTTTCTGTATTTTGATCATTGAGAATAATACTGCAATAAATATAGGAATGCAAATATTTCTTTGAAACAGTAATTTTATTATCGAGAAGTAAAATTGCTGGATAATATGGTAGTTTCACTTTTAATTTATTTATGAACCTCCATATCATTTTCATTATAGTTGTTCTAATTTACATTCCTACCAATAGTGTGCAGGGGTTTCCTTTTGTCCAGATCTTTGCCAACACTTGTTAGCTTTTTGACTTTTTGATAAGAGCCATCATAACAGGGCTGAAATGACATCTCACTCCGGTTTTGATTTGCATTTCTCTGATGAATAGTAAATTTGAGCATCTTTTCATGGACCTCTTGGCAATTTGTAGCCTGATTTGGAAAAGTGTCTAAGATCCTTGCCAAATTTTTAATCGGTTGTTTCCTGCTATTGACTTGTATGAGTTCCTTACATGTTTTGGATATAAATTCCTTATTAGATATATGATTTACAGATATTTTCTCCATTTAGTAGGTTGCCTTTTTATTCTCTTGATTGTTTACTTTGCTGAAAAGAAGCTTTTTATTCCTATGTAGCTTCATTTTTTATTTTGGCTTATATTGCCTGTGCTTTGGTGTCAAATCCAAAAATCATCGCAAAGGCCTCTGTCAAGTTTTTTCCCTGTTTTGTCTTCTAGGAGTTCTACAGTTTCAGGACTTACAGTTACATCTTTAATTAATTTCGAATTGATTTTAGGACATTATTTAAGATAAAGGTCCAATTTCATTCTTTTTAATATGAACAATCTTTTTCACACCTTTTATAGAAGACACTATTTTTTGCTCCTTATGTATTTTTGTCTACTTTTTTGAAAATTAATTGACCCATATGCCCAAATATTGATTTATTCCTAGGATCTCTCAATTTAGTTCTAGGGGCCTATCTTTATGCCATTGGCATACTTTTGTTATTGCTGGAGCTTTCAATACAATTTGAAAAATAGAACTGTGTTGTCTCGAATTTTGTTTTTCTTGCTCAGGATTGCTTTGGCTCTTAGGAGTCTTTTGTGATTCCATATGGATTTTAGGATTATTTTTTCTGTTTCTATAAAAAATTCCATTAATATTTTGATAAAATTGCACTGAATCTGTAGATGGCTTTTGGTCATTTAGACATTTAAACAATGTTAACTCTTCTAATCTGTGAACATAGGATAGCTTTCTTTTTATTTGTGTCTTGAATTTCTTTCATCAGTATGTTATAGTTTCATTGTACAGATCTTTCACTTCCTTGGTTAAATTTATTCCTAAGAAGTTTAATTTTATTAAGTATATAGTATGTGGGATTATTTACACACTATCATTACAGTGTTAGAGTTTTCTGAATTTGCCTATTTACTTATTGTGTATTTACCAGTGAGTTTTATGTTTTCCTATGTCTTCATGATATTAATGATTGTCATTGCATTTCAGGCTGAAGAACTTACTTTACTATTTTTGTAAGGTAGGTCTAATGGTGATGAACTTCCTCAGTTTTTGTTTGCCTGGGAAAGGTCATATATCTCTCCTTTAGTCTTGAAGGAGAACTTCACCTGGTAAAGTATTCTTGATTGGAACTTTTTTTTTTTCTTTCAAAGCACTGGCTACATCATTTAATTCTCTCTTGCTCTGCAAAGTTCATGATCAGACATCCACTAATGTCCTTATGTTATATCCCTTTATGGGACAATTCTCTTATCTCTTGCTTCTTTCAAAATCCTTGTTTATTTTATTTTATTTTGTTGTTCATAGTTTGATTACAATGTGTCTCAGTGAAGTCTTCTTTGAGTTGAGCATCTTTGGGAATCCTTAAGTTTCAAGTATGTGGATGTCCTTATCTTCCGCCAAACTTGGGGAGACTTCAGCCATTTCCTATGTTATCTGCTCCTTCACTTATCTCCCCTTCTTCTGATAAATCAATTATTTCATGTAGTTGTTCTCTTGATGGTGCCTCATAAAATCCTACCAGCTTCCTCCATCCCTTTTCTTTTTTTCCCTCTCCTTTGACTCCTCTGACCATATAATTTCAAATGTCCTGTCATTGAAGTCATAAATTTGTTCTTTTTTTTTTGAGCAAGTGTGTTGTTGACACTCTTTATTGAATTTTTCATTTTGTTCATTATATTTTTCCATCCAGAATAACTTTTTGGTGTTTTCCCCCACAATTTCTATCCCTTTATTTCACTGCTAATTTTTTCATATATTGTTTTTTTCTGATATTACTGAGTTGCTTATCTTCATTTTCTTGTACCTTGTTGAGTTTCCTTATAACAATTACTTTGAATCCTTTTTTTTTTTTTTTTTTTTTTTTTTTTTTTATAAATATTCTCAAGCTGTCACCCTGGGTAGATTGCCATTGCATAAACAATCACAACAACAAAAACTATGGGCTAAAGAAAAACACTGGCCTCAGTTTTTATTATATTAGTAA
>CAUYPK010087817.1:0-64580 GCA_963574355.1 Loris lydekkerianus | reverse complement strand
AAAGAAAAAAAAGAAAGAAAAAGAAAGAAAGAAAGAAAGAAAGAAAGAAAGAAAGAAAGAAAGAAAGAAAGAAAGAAAGAAAGAAAGAAATGAAATCAGAAAGGAAGAGCAAAGAGAGGGAAGGAGGGAGGGAAGTGGGGCCTTGGTGTGTGCCACACCTTTTGGGCACAAGACATGATTGTAAGAGGGACTTTACCTAAAAAATGCAATCAGTGTAACCTGGTTTATTGTACCCTCAATGAATCCCCAACAATAAAAAATAAAGAAATGAAAAAAAAAAAAAATAATAACAAGCAAAATACTTTAGCAAATACTTTACCAAAGATCTAAAGATAGCAAACACACTCAAAGAACATGTGGAACATCATTAGTTATGAGGAAATGTAAATGAAAACTGTAATTAGGTACCAGTATTACTGATTAGAATGACTATCCTTCCAAGCATTTACAAGGATGTGGAGGAATCAGAACCCTCATACATAGTTGGTCTGAATATAAAAGGGTACAATTACTTTGGAAAATAGTTTTTAAGAGTTTCTTAACATAGCTGCCATATGTCTCAGCTTGTCCACTTCTACAATTTCACCCAAGAGAAATGAAAGCACGTGATCTTTCTGCTGAGTTTCTTCACTCTCACATTTTTTCTTCTAATCATCTTCAATTTGACTCAGCTACTAGGACATCTGTGCTTACCAATTTACCTTTAGCAATACAGCTTCTGTATTAAGCTAGTCTATATTTTATAATACTGTGCTGATTTTTTATTTTGCCCTAAAAATTGCACATGAATAAGTCCTACTCACTGTTTACATACACAGTTGACCCTTGAACAACACAGATTTGAACTTGAGGGTTCACTTATATGCATATTTTTTTCAACCAAACATGAATTGAAAATACACTATCTGTAGGATGCAAAGCCAGAGTACACAAAGGACCAACTCTTCCTATGTGGGTTCCACAAGGCTAAAGAATCTGAGTGTGCAGGGGTTTGGTTACATGGGGAAGGATCTAGAACCAGTCTCTCATGTATACAAAAGGACAGCTGTAGTGTCAATGGTAGATCTTGATGAATTTGTTTCAACTATCATCTAACCTTAAAACCTAAAGATGGAGCTGGCAAATTTTTCAATAACCTGAGAGTTTATTTTCCAGAGTCATTGGTACAAAAAAATCATCCATTTGAGAAAGGTAGCAAAATGCATCTGAGATAGACTATTTGAAAATGAACAAAGGTGGATATCTTCAATGTTAAGGCAGACTATTATGCTACTGTATACTAATTCATAAAGAATCTATACCATAGTATACTAAGTATGTAATAATTATGCTATTGTATACTAAGTCATGAAAAATCCATATCTTAGTATACAATAGCATAATAGTCTACCTTAACTTTGAAGATATCCACCTTTGTTCATTTTCATATAGTCTATCTCAGATGTATTTTGCTACCTTTCTTAAATGGATGATTTGTTTTGTACCAATGACTCTAGAAAATATATAGCCTTGACTTAGATATAGCCAAGAAGAAACATTAGGAAAAAAAAGAAGAAGAAGAAACATTATTATATCTAAAAATGTAATTGTCTATAATTCTATAGAAATTCTATTAAGTAGATTTCCAACCTCAGTATAGTGGGGGTGATAATATGCCATCTTCTAGGGTTGTTTCAAGATTACATGAAATGAGGGGTGTAGACCCCAAAGTAAGTTCACACCTATGGCCAACACTCACTGAATGTTTTTCTTTAATACTGTTAATAACTCTTTGTTTAATTAAATTAAATTTATACAAATAAGCTGGTGATAAAACTAACTGAGCTAATGTTTTCCAGATGTGAATGGGAAATCTGAATTCTGGTAGATTTATATATGCCTGAAACGAATTTTCATTTGAGCATAAATATTAAGAAACACTAGTAACTCTAACAAAAGTCCTTTAAATACAGAGATTTAGACTCCTCAACAGACATAGGAATTGGCCATAGAATGTAAATTTGTTCATCACTATTTCTTTTATCTTCAGTTTATTAGCTGTGACTTAATCATTACTGCTGATCAATAGTTTTTAGCACATCTGTAATTTTAAATATGTTGACTTATGTTCCACATTTATGACTCTTCTAGTGAAAATCTTAAGAGATATTGGCAGGTCAGAAGCACTTTCATAAGATACAGTTTATAGGAATATGGATTGATTATTTTAATCCTATTTTATTAAGTTTTAACATTCTTATATTACATTTTGAAATGTGAGCATTCTGAATGACATAAAATAAACTGATTTGATCATTAAAAGAAATGTTCAATCTCATTTTAAACTGTTCCACGTTGACACTTAGGTTTCATCTTTTGGTATACTCCAATACCCTGCAATTACGGTATAAGCTTATATTTCTTAAAATTGATTCCTGACTTTAAAATAGAATGTTGTTATGTGTTCAGACCCTTAATGCTTTTGATAGACGTACTAAAGATTCATATTTATCAGTAATATTTTTAAGAATGGTTAGTTAATGTTTTTGAAAATTGCTCAATGAATTAAAGAGAACAACAGTTGCCTAATAGCTGCATAGGTCTTAATGAGGCTGCAAAAAGAAATCTTCCATTATTACTATTAGTTCTAATGTTACAAAGATTACATTGTAAGTACCAATAGACAATATTTCTTAAAATTGAAATTCTAAGAAAAATGTATTTTTATTTTAAGGCTATGTTTTTTTAGTGCTATATAAATAGTTCAATATTATAATTTATTCAAAATTAATAAAAGTAAAATATGTTTATAGAATTTTATGAGATACATGAGATATTAATTCCAGAGTTTACAGTTAATAGTGTAAGATGGTGTCAAAAAACATGTCTTTACATATAATGAAATGTTACATTTAATCTCTTTTCTTTCCTTACTAACAAGTTGTAGTAACGTAATTGATTTAACTTCATTTTATTTGTTTTTTTATTTGATTACATTAAACTTCAAGCTTGTAATTTTTAAGCTATGTCAAAACCAATAACACCTGCCCCCATATACCTACATAGCAAGTATATAATAGAACTATTATCTTTTCTGTAGCTTTCTAAGCAATGAGGTAACCTGCACCAGATGAATACTTTGAAATGACTGGAGGTCCACTAGGATTCAAATCAACACCCAGTTCAGAAAATCCAGGGGTGAACCAGTTTTGGCCACTCAGATGGAATCGGGGACATCCCCACAGCCCTGAGGCTGGCACCCCTGCTCTGAAGCCCTCACTCCTCACACTGAGAGATGCACCTAGAAGACTTCTTTCCATAGCATTTTGATCTTTCTGCTGTCCGAAACCTAAAAGCAGATAGGGGATGCTGGAAGCTAGTCCAAGATGAAATTGGGAGACCAAGAAATTGGTATTTGTCCATAGGTCTCCTTTCTATATATTATCTTGAAGTTTAACCACTCTCATTATAATTTAAATATCCTAGAACTGAAAAGAACCTTGGATTAGGTTACATTGTTTGCATGTGTTAAAGTTCAAGTTGCAGATGAGCCCTTCACCTAAGAGGTTTGCTGTATACCCCTGCATTGCATCCGTCAGGTGAGGGCACACCAATTCCCCATCCCCACCTCCTCCCCCTTCTTGAATTTAATTGAGTTTTTCTCTTGTGTGGTCATGTAGTTGTTCATCTACTAGTTACATATCAGTATTGAGTGCACATTGGCTGCTTGCTTTTCCATTCTTGTGATACTTTCCTTAGGTAGATGTTCTCTAAATCCACCCAGGTAAATACAAAGGATGTGAAGTCTCCATCTTTCTTTATGGCTATACAGTATTCCATGTATATGTATACCATAGCTTATCAATATTTTCTATACCACTAGTTTTGAGATTAGAAACCAGCTGGAGATACACACACACACACACACACACACACACACACACGCACGCACATGGCCAAATGGTTCTCACAGTGTGGTCCAGAGACCAACAGCATTAGCATTACCTGATAACTTAAATAATGTAAATATGTGGGATGCATTCCAGACCTGTGAATTAGAAGCTCTGGAAGCGGGGCCTAGCCTTCTGTGTTTTAACAAGCCCTCCTGGTGATTTACACTATAATTTGGGAACCACTGGCTAGACAGCATCCTCCAGAAATTAGTTTATTTGCTCTGGGTAGGTACAGATGAGCAGTGATTTTTTTTATGCACCTTAGGGAAATGCAGCTAGAATTGAGAACAACTGATCTATACCCATATCTACACTAAGAACGCTCAGTCCAGTGAAATTAAATGATTTTTCTAAGTGATTAAATTTTATGCTATTTCTGTGTTTTCTAAAAAAAAAAAAAAGGAATTCAAAGAAACATAATTTCTTCTGGGATTATACATCCAGGATAGACCACAGAGAGTACTGGAAGTCACCTGTTTCAACCTTCATGGTTACCCATTAGGCTTTGTTCTTCCCTAATAATGTTTAAGTCTACTTAATTTGTTTTCATTAACTTTAAGCCAGGCATTCTGAGTGAAGACAAAAAATGGTTCTTAAAGTGGGAAAAAAAAAACCAAAAAACCCCATCTTAGATAACACAGTATACTGTAGCCTTCCAAAAGCATAATCCTATCCAACAAAATCTTATTCTTTACTATTAATTTCTCTCATTAGGGAGAAATTTTGTTTTATTTTATTTTATTATTTATTTATTTTTATTTATTTTTTTTTTTTTTTGCAGTTTTTGGCCAGGGCTGGGTTTGAACCTGCCACCTCCCATATATGGGGCCAGTGCCTTACTCACTGAGCCACTGGCACTGCCCCAGGGAGAAATTTTTTTTTATAGTTAAAGATAGTAATTTAATTAAATTAGAATTAAATTTAATTTTTCTCTTCGTGAAGGAGTATAATAATGAAAAAAATGTTGAGAAAACTGCTTCCAGGAGTTTTATAAGTATACTACAATCCAAGATTGCTGGGTTCTGTGTGCTACATGTAAGTCATATTCATGGCTATTTGTGGCAAGATAGTCAGAGCCCAGTAATGTTAGCTCCTGGCTATGCTTTATGCTTTAAGTTCATTATATGCATCAGGAACAATATTAGAAAACAGACTGGCCACTATCATTATTTCACTTGGATTGTAGAAGAGAATTTAGGATATTGATGTGTGCCATGAAAATAATTTTATTAAAATTTGTAAATGTCAGTAAATCCCAAATACACTATGTGAATGAGTAACTCAGGGTAGGTAAAAAATTATCATTTTTTTTTTTTTTACCACAAAGTCAGTAGCTTTTTATGAAATCTATCAATAAATATATGGCCAGGTACACGTACTTGAAATTGATTTCCAGAATGTCATTAGAATATTATAATGAGCACACACAGTCAAGCTTATGGCTAAATAAAAGATGTGATCTGTCTTATATGTGTTTTAAATGGACATTTAATTTCTTTTAAAAATAAAGGTATTTTCAAAAGAAAAACAGAATGCAGACTTGAAATCAGAAGGGGAGTGTCCAAATCTTGGCTCCAACACTTACTTAATTGCAGGATCTTGGGCAAGTTTTACTTCTATACACCATTTTCATCCATAAAGTGAGCATCTTGAGAGCACTATCAGAAAGTTGTTAAGCTTAAAAGAGTTTACAACTCCTACAGAGCAAGTGAGACAATGGCTGGCATCATTCTTTAAAACATATGTTTTAGTACATTATTAACTTTGGCTTTGAGGGGTTTTATTTATTTATTTTTAAGAATTGTTCTGGGAGGCACACACATTTTCTTTTGAAAACACATTGTAAGAAGTATTCTTTCCCTGAAGTGATTGAGCTAAGGGTCCAGTATAGGAGATATCTTTTATCCAGTGAACACTAACTGAGCGCCTACTGCATGTTGGACACCACACTAAGGGAAACAGTTGAGGGGTGTTTCAACTGCAAAACTTGTCATTACCTTTAAATTCAAATGACACCTCATAGGACAAGCAGTGACAATGTTGTATCTGAGAAGGTACAGTTTCCTTGTGCTTTTAAAAGGAGATTGGGAAGTTATTCTCTTTTTATTGAAAAAGACATCTACAGATACACGTGCTCTAGAGAGAGCACGCACAGCCCCACCTCTTGAGGGAGCTGCGTGGAATTCAATACTCAGGCCAGATGTTTATAAGCCTGGGCGGGCGACACGAAATCTGCAGGCCACAAGTATCTCTTTTTCTTGGAGTGGTAGAGGGGAAACCATGAGGAATCATAAAGCAGGACACAGTTCCAAGTGAAAAAGAGCAGAGCACAAACGTATCTCTGCTTTGGTGATAGTGTTTACGTAGGATGAACCAGAAAAGAAAATGGAAAAACAAAAACAGTTGGTGCATCAGCATGCAGAGACTGTGAGTAAATTTTCCTCCTATTCGATAGCTTGTGTTGTTCATATGATGTTATTTAGGCAATAAATACAATTTAAGAGAAAGCAAATATCAAGACCAAAAAGTAAAGGAGTACTGATAAAACTACCATGAGCAAGTTACAAAAAAAAAAAAAAAAGAAAAAAGAAATAGCGTGAATTTGAATTAAAAATAAAAAATTGAATGTTGTTTATTTAAAGCACTATCCTGAAATACCACTGAAATGGGAAAACTCCATCTGTAGATCAAAACAGCATTAATTTATTCAACAGACATCCCTTTACTTCTCACTTCTCTGTCTTCCTACACTTAAACTTTTTCTTTCCACAATGAGATCCAGGGTGTCTGAGGCTCCGTTCTCCCTTTCTACTCCCGTTGGGGTGCTCTTCTGCCACCAGAGCCCTGTGTCACCTCTGAGATACACACACAACTTGCCAAGGGATCAGTACTTAGCAAAACTCTAGGCACAGATTCGGTCTAATGAAGCAGAGATTTGTTAGGCATCTGAGGACTAATCTGGATTTGCCCCTCATTTGTAACTTTATTTTATGGAAAATGATAGTCAGTGGCTAAACGTTCCTGTGAACACAAAATTTTTAACTTTCAAGGAAACTTTTAGTCTAGGTAGGCTCCTGCTTATATTATATAATGTTTGTTTTCAAACATTTCACTCAGTTGTCATGTAATTGAAATCAATCAATAACTAAATTGACCCCAGTACTCATAAAAACCTACAGAACTACGGGATTAGTACTTCTGAATTTAGCTGTTTAGCGTCCAACTTAAGGAAGGGTTAACATCACAGTCCATCTTGTAAAGGATGGTGTCCATGTATCTGAGGGGTGTGGTAAACGTGGGGCATGTTTTCACTAGAATGCTGATTTCTAGAAGATCGGGATTAACACCCTGTTCTTATAAACACAAGCATGATATCTGTGTTTTATGCCTTTTGCTTAAAGGTATAGAGAGAACTGTTATGTCTGGAAGAGGGTAAACAGGCCGCAAGCAAATGGGAACCAAAATACAGGTGGGAACCAAATTGCAGCTGGGAGCTGTACCTTGGTGGAACCTACACAGTACAGAGCTCCCAGGACCTTTAACTGACCTGGGGCTCAATTCTGTCTAGTTAGGGTAGTTGGAGTTTTCATGAAGAATTCTGGGAGGACACATAAGGACACACAAGGAAGCTGTTACATAACCTGATCTGTTCATTTTTCCTTTCATAACTTTCGATAATGTAGGGTTTTACAAAAAGAAGTGAGTATAATGAGGCAACAACTATGGTTTACTTGCTAAAAATAGTGTCTTTGGAGAAATGTAAAAGAAAAAGCTTCAACTGGTGCTTTCATGAATGATGCTTTTCCACTAATGCAGGCACTGTCCCTCTCTGGCAACTTCCCTAATCTAAATCTCGTTACCATTTTCATTCCTATGATGCTATGATGCTCTTTCTTAGGTGTGGTTATGTAGTTGCTCCCTAAGTGTGCTCTAGGTATTGAATCTGTCAGATTATATTGTTGTTTCTTTCCAGGGAGAGAGCATGATTCTACTTCCTGTTGGACGTCCTCTCCTGAGTGCTCATAAAATCATCCTTCATTGTGTATTTAATTAGTTGCTTTTAAGATAAAAAAAAATTCATATAGCTTATATCATTTTACTACTAAGAATAAAATGCATATTTGCAGAAAAATCAAATTGCATTAATCTGGATAGTTGCCCCTGGTAGAATTGAATGATGATGTGCCATTGCCTCGGCTTTGTGCCATCTTAAATGCACTGCACCCACAGGCAGGGCACCATGGTGACTCACCCAGATCCCCCTTTGAGTACTAAGACACCCATTTTCCCAGATGCTGGTAGTTCTACCTGCTAATGAGGCATCTAAAGCTCTCTCTTGAACTTGCCTTACTAGTGTTTTTCAACCTTTTTAATCTCCTGGCAAACTTGAACCTATCAACTTCTACCACATACTTAAAATAAGTTCATAAAAAAAAAAACAAAAAACACACAGTTAAAAAAATATACTTACTGTGCTTTGAATTTCTTTTGAAAATAATTTAATTAATAATCTTTACAAATTTTTGTGGCACACCTAACATCCTCTTACACTACACCACTTGACAATCACATAATCACCATTAGACTACAAGGAACTGCCTTGTTGAAGGTTGCATAGTATCCCTCCCTCCACTGCACCAACCCTTTTTATTCCCTGCCTCAAGTAGGGACAATTTCGAAGGACCATCCCTGCTTCCAAGAGCTCCACATGATCAACTAAGACTTCAACTTCCCCCATTGCCTGAGCCTGCCTCCCTCACTCCCTTACAGAGGTGTCCCCAAGGCATTAGTAACTCCCTGCATGCAAGTTCCTTCTCTATCTCGGCTTCTTGGGAACTCAACTTGTGACTACCCTTCTTATCTTATGAGCCAAGAGAAAATATAATATGAGAAAGAAAAATAACTTGTTCATAGGTAAACTTTGCTCCCAAAATACCTGCATCCGGTACTCTGTGTTCCCCAAGTGGGAGGAAAATTAAAAAAGCAGCTAGGAAGTAGTAATCCTTTTATTTTGATTTCCCTAGTGGTTGCTCAGTCTGGGCACTCCCTTTTCTGGTATTAAAAGCATGTAAACCATTAACATGACTTTAAAAACTCCTTACCCGCGATACACGTGCCAATACAAATGTACTGCTATCCATCAAGCAGAGCTAATGAATATCTAATGCGACACTTCACACACTATTGCATGATGGAAAAGAAAAGCAAATTTACCTGTAATACTTCCCTTCACCGCAAGTGCAGCACACCCCAGAATTTGGGAACAAAACACAGTCATATCTATTCATTTCTTTTCAGTTCCAAATCACTCTCATTAGTAAGTCCAGTATCTCAATTTTGAGGTTGGGAAGGAAGTCAAAGAGAAGTTCAATTGCATTTGTAATGTTTTATTCCTTAAAAAAGCCTGAAGCAAATGGATGAAAGGCTTATATGCATGAATTCTAAGGGGCTATGTAGGTGTCCTTAAAGTCTTATTCAATGGAATAAGTAAAATCTTGATTCTTTGGGCTCCCAACAACATACGAAACAGACAGTCTTATTTATCACTTATTTGGGAGTCAGTTCAGTCTAAATTGCTCTCAGGAGCCCACTGAACAGTGGTCGCCCACTAGTGTGCCTTGCCAACACATCCTTGCTGGTCACAGACAAGTGGCCATGTCCCTCTCTGTCCATCAGTATAGGCAGCTTTTCTTATACCTCTGAGCTATGACTTCCTGCAGGGCTCACACCCAGTTAGAAGGGGCTCCTGCTCAGAAAAAGTTCCAGATTTCCTTTCTTACCCTTTAACATTCTTCAATTTGCATGTCAAGGTCAATGTTTCCCTTGTTTGTACATTCTCAAATCTCTTTAGAGCTCCATTCAGCAAGTTTAGAAGTGTGCAAATGTTCTGATAAATGAAAAGAAATGTTAACAAGTCTTTCTAAAGAGCAAGCACCAGAAGAGTAAGACTAGCACTTAGAGTCATGTTTTCTTTGTCCAGGGATCTGTTATTTACTAAAATACATCCTACACTTAAAAATTGAGAAAAAAAGATTTCTGAAAAGAATAGCATTATTGTGTTCACACATTCATTCACTTACTAGGTTTGCATGAAAGAATATCCTCAGGCCTAACTGGGACACTGCCTTATTTTAGACGCAGTTTCACTAAACTCAGTAATCTGGGTTTCCTTCTCTCTAAATACATGCTAAATTGGATGAATCAAGAAGTAAGTATAATAATATGATAATGGTGATAGCTATATATAAAATAAGAGGCTAAAGTTTTCTAAAACTCAAAAATAGAAATTTCAGGCTGGGTGCAGTGACTTAGGCCTGTAATCCCAGCACTCCGTGAGGCTGATATTCAAGACCAGCCTGAGCAAGAGTGAGACCCCTTCTCTACTGAATAGAGAAAAAATAGGCTGGCATTGTGCTGTATGGCTGTACTTCCAGCTTCTAGGGAGGTTGAAGCAAGAGGATCGCTTGAGCCCAAGAGTTTGAGATTCCTGTGAATTGTCATGCCATAGCACTCTAGCCAGGGTGACAGAGGGAGACTGTCTCAAAAAAAAAAAAAAAAAAATTAAAAAATAAATAAATAAATAAATAAAATTGGAATTTTAAAAGTTAATAATAATAATATAGGACAACTTAATATAGAGACTAATGATCGTAAAACCTTATAGACCCTAAAGAGCTCTCTATTTTGCTGCAAAATATAATAATAATAACCTTTGAATACTATTAAGGTAGTGATTGGTAAGTCAAAGAAGTCTCATGTATACATTCATAGGTTTTTTACTTGGCCGAAATGATAAAATTAAAATATATACTTATAGCTGCCTAAGAAACGTAGCCACGGAGAAATTCTTCCAACTGGAGTATGAACATGTCGCTCAGCAATAATGCTTTTCTGTGGTTTGCAATCTTGGTAACTATGTTCTCCAGATGCACCTCAGGCACCTCAAGGGGAGAAGAAGACAATCCTTTAGAATCTAAGAAGAAAATACTGAAATATTTACACTTGCTACATTGCATTAAGCTGCATGGATACTTCTGCTATAAGCAGGCCCTGGTGGCCTCCTTCTGTTACAATGACATGTGGCAATGTAGGAAAGAATGATGGCTCAGCACCTGTAGCTCAGCGGCTAGGGCACCAGCCACGTACACTGGAGCTGGCAGGTTCGAATCCAGCCCGGGCCTGCCAAACAACCATAAAATAACCGGGTGTTGTGGCAGGCACCTGTAGTCCCAGCTACTTGGGAGGCTGAGGCAAGAGAATTGCTTAAGCCTAAGAGTGTGAGGTTGCTGTGAGCTACAACGCCACGGCACTCTACCTATGGTGACAGCTTGAGACTCTGTCTAAGAATAAAAAAAAAAAAAAAAAAAAAAAAAGAAAGAAAGGAAGAATAATAATTTGGAGGCAAGAGCTGGGCTACCACAGTGCAGTGTGATGAGAAGAGCCTCACACTATGGATCAGCAAGTGAATTTATTAACTACATTACTTCATCTTTACTGGACAAAATTCTCAGAAAATGAGTACATGGCTTACAATTATTCCTCCAGAGAAACCATTAACTAAAGACAATACTAAAAAGATAAGCAAAAAAGAGAACTTTATAAATTACAGAGCTCAGACACCCTCTTCTTCCCTCAGGAGCGGTTTTCTCCCAGCTTCATCTCAAGGTAGAGGAATGGATGACCTGGTTAAGATGTGATAGGATGCTAGGCAAAAACATCCAGAAGAATCCAGAACACCATTAAATACACTGATCTACATCTCCTTCCGTAATAGATGAACTTCAAAGTGTATATTGTACTTTGGATAACTGCTGATAATATAATATTATAAATAATATAAATATTCCCATAAAAAACCCTAAAAGTATAAGTTGTTTCATTTTTTATTTATTAATTTATTAAATTATAATTAATTATAATAAAATATCATAATTCATTAAATTATATTTATTTAATTAATGTGAGGGAATAAATTTTTAGGTTACATTGTTCTCACTTCCAGGGTAAAGTTCAAATTGTGGGAGAGTCCCTCACCCGGGGCGGTGCTGAATAACCTCCTCTCACATTGTGCACCTTAGGTAAGATCCGCTATGTTCCCCCTCCTCCCACCAATCACTCTCCCTCCTCACCACTCCCCCTTGTGAGACTGTATTTGTTTTTATCATTTGTATGAGTATGTGCTTATATATTGCTTTCATATTAGTATTGCAAACACTTGAAAAAATGCTCATCATCTTTAATCATCAAAGAAATGAAAATCAATCTTTTTCATTTTTTACACACTCCCTTGGAATTTCTGTTTTCATTTCTGATTAGTAATGTACACCAGCGCCTGGTACTCTTATGGATACTTGAAATGTATCAATAAATAAAACATTTAAAAAACTGTTCTGATGGAATTTACACACAATTATATCAAGTGAACACACATAGATCGAAAAAGTACTGTTTTTTGTTTCTTTATTTACTTATTTTACAAATTGTCCGTGTGGTCTAAAAAGTTTGGGTATCACCGATGTACATGTAAAAAATCCCAGGTTTTTACATGCTTTGTGAGTCATTCCTCCCTGCCTATGTGACTTTAATTCTTGGCCACTTTAGTTCCACACTTACGCCCCTGGCATATTTGTGTTTCTTCAAGCATCGCATTACAGCACTGCTCAGAGCTTTGGAAGCCTCTCTTCTTTGACTGGAGTACTTTCTTGAACCCTTTATTTCCCTTCCCTTCTTGTTTCTCCCTTTTCATCCTTTAATAGCCAAGTCAGTGCCTCAGCTCCTCCAAGCCCCACTTCTCTATGTAACCTCATAAACCTGTTCTCCAAAATGAATCATTTCTTTTCCTATGCCCACTGTCACTGTACCCTGCACCCAAGTCCATTGCTAAATGTACCACAGTGCTCTGACATCATTTGTTGATGTAACGACAGCTCCTGGATGGAGAGGTACAACTTTTGTCTTCTGTTTTATATCCAAGCCTACCTTTATGTCTGGTACACAGTAAGCTCTATAAACATTTTGAGGGAATCATGGTAAACTAGTCTCAAAATGATTTTCAGATAACTGAAAATTCACTTTTTGTGTTTCATCAAAGAAATTTTATTAAGGGACAAGCCTTGCTGGTTTTCCAAGAGAATGTGTGTCTGCTTAACTTGAAATTAATCGAGGTATTTACAATACACGCTATCTTAATTTTAAAATTTCTAAAACCATTGAATTTTCTTTGTTCCATAAACTAGATGGTTATAATTTTGTGAGGTAGACTGATAACATTGTATGGAACAGGATTGCTAAAAGTCATGCACAGTTTTTTATGGAGAATCAATATGCTCTGGGTGGCATTGTATTTTTTTATTAATTTGATTGAAAAGTCGCTTTGAAAGAGACATGTGGTTTACAGCTATCAATACTAATGATGCAGATAGAATTGTAGAAACCCAAATCGTATAGCTCACAAAACACCAAATAAATTTCAGCTACCACTGTTTTCATTTGGCATTTTATCTCATTTTTGATTCTGCCTAAATTGTCCATTTTATAGGATTTTACTCTTGCAAACCATATTCAGCTGCATGCCAAAACGGATTTCAAAAGGCTCCCATGATCTGTCCACCAAGAAGGAAAATATTGGGAGCCATTGAAAATTTACAGATTAATTTTATCTGGTTAATTGTCACTATTTAGTGCCATACACACACACATACACACACACATACACACACACACAAAAAAAAAAAAAAAGGAGGAGGGGGAGAAAGAAAAAAGAAGATATTAACGAGGTTCAGCTGCAACTATGACTGAAAAATATTACACAGAAAGCAACAGGAAATCCCCCACAGAACATATGCCAGGGCACAACTTCTTTTGTTCTCATTACTTTGACCATAAATCTTAATATTTTCCAGAAAGTTGGATGGACATGATAAGCAACTATGTTTATAGTAATTTGATTACATTTGTTAAATTAAAAACACCAAGAAACTCATGTATTCTTTTCTATTTTGGGAACAATGGGTACCCAAAGAGACTGGCATCAATAGAAATTGCAGACTACTGTTTGTCCCAGTTAGTTCTTATTAAAGATGAAGTGAGAGAAAGATGGAATATTCTATGAGATCATCTTGTCAGAACTATCTTACTCAATTAATCTCTTCCTGGTATTGAATTCATTTCATGACCTCCATGAACCCTTTATAATGCTACATTTGTTGTGTATCAGACTTCAGCCACATCTAAAATATGAATCTTGTACTTGTCATCTTGATGCTTGGTGCTTTGTCTTAATCAGAGAAATGGCATTTCAATCACTTATTACCTACTTTGAATATACTGAATATTTATCATTCAATATATATTCAGCTAAATATATTGGATATTTATTATTGCTTCATTTCAGAGTAAGAAAGTTTTTTTTTAAGTAATAAAAGCAAATTTTCAAGCCTATATTATCAGTAATGACATAAGCAAATCAGTAAGTGCTTTTGTAGTTAATTATGTGCATGGTGAAGGAGAAACACAAGTGGTAGCTGTTGCAATACCTTTGATCAGAGGCATTTAAGCTTCTATTTCCTGCAATAGAATCTTTTCATAATATTGCTGCAGGTTCCTCTTGCTTGGAGTTGGATACAGACCCCATTTTCTGGGCCTAAGTAAGCTCAATAATCAGCTTGATCACAGACCCTAAACAAAAGAACCAGTCTAATAAGCATCCTACCTAAGCTGCCACTCCCAGAGCAGAGAACACACACTGAAGAATACACAGGGGAAGTTTTAACATTAACTTCTGCCCATAGGCCCATGGTACCAAACGGTTGTGACATATAGGGTGGCCATAAAGTTTGTGTGTGTTGTGAACATATATTCCATTACTCCAGACCCCTCTGCGCACAGGGTAGGAAAAGCTGCCTATGAATCCCTGGACATAAGGCCCAAGTGGGCTACCTGCTCAGGATCCCCCTCAGCTGTGCTGGAGGCTTTATCTTTCTTCTCCTCTTATCTATCAATAAAATCTGTCCTTTTGCTTACTCTTAGTGGTCCGTGAGTTCCTACTTCGAATTTCCAAGACCAAGGACTGGCAGAGAGACAGAGAGAGATTCCAGTTATACTGTATCTCACATCAAAAGCCACCAAATAAAATAGAAAAACAGAGGACTTCTTGGAACCTAACTTTGTGGGGTACAGTTCTTTCTCCTGTGGCCTCTTCTTAGTCCCAGCATGTCCTCTGAAGAGCTGCCACTGAGCTCTCCAGCTATTTTTCACATATATTTTTATTTAATTGTAATCAACTCTGTAGATGGGCAATTTATTCCCATATCATGTCTAGAGAAGCTAACATTCAACATGATAAAACCTTGTACTGGCACACACTGTTTGTCACTGTGTAATCAATATTTCAGTCCACATTAGTCCATCTCAAATTCTCACTTTCTTTTACTATAGTTCTTAGAAACAATAAAGTGGCAAGGAGTAGAACTCTGAATAGATTCTTATATAAGAATTTCCCTTTTTATATCTAAAAAATATTGTTTTTGTTCTTGTCTAGATTAAAGACACTAGTTGGTTAAGTAACTAAGAGTAGATGATCTACAGAATGGCTACAAGATAAGTAGATTCTTGGTAATCAAAACCTATGTGTACCTGCCTGTGTGCTTACTCTAACCAAGGACAGGGTGGTACAAACAAGTTTTTCTCTCTAGACTGTGAGGGAAATGTTGAGCAGTGTTCCTCAAGCTTGGTTTTCCATTCAAATCACCAGGGGAGATCTTTATTAATACATAATAATGCGTTGACTATACCCCAGGGGATTCTGACCTCATTCCTGATGTTTTACAAAATACTATATTGGGCAGGCCAAGTTGATAACAAGAGAGAACTCAGTGGGGGAAAGTCTGACTGGAGAGGTACAACTTATAGGTGGGCTGTGTTGGAGCAGACAGTAGAAAGCATGAGTGTGGGGACAAGGCATACAAAAGAAGTTTAATGCGTCCTTATTTCTTTGCTGAAAAGAATGTTTTTAAAAAAGAATTTACTCATGAAAGTTTTTTAGAAGTTGAATTCTAAATTTTATGAATTCTTCCTAAAGTTTCTACCTAAAAGCCTATACATTCAAGATTTGAAAAAAAACTTTTTACTACTCTTTATTTTCCAGAGACAAATTCTCACTCTGTTGCCCAGGCTGGAGTGCAGCAGCATAATCATAGCTCACCAAAGCCTCGAACTCCTTCTGCTGAGTAGCTAATTAAAAAAAAAAAATGTAGAAATGGAATCTCACTATGTTATCATGGTTAGTTTCAAATTCCTGGCCTCAAGTTTTATTAACCTCCAGCATCCCAAAACCCTGAGATTACCAGGCTTTGTTCAAGATATTAAAAGTGAACTCACAGCAAAAGCAAGTGAATTATAAATTACAATTATTTTTTAGCCTTATCTCAATAGAGTTTCCATTTTTCTAATTTGAGAATATTTTAAAACATTAGAAAATCCTTTTAGTTATCCAACTATTTCTATTTCAGAAAAATTATCTGGTAGTTTAAAATGTATTAGCTGCTCTGCACGATACTATACTACATAATATAAAGAAAGAATAGGTCTAATCTTGTGCATCCAATAATAATACTAGTATTGGATGACAATAAAAATTTCCTTTTCATCAGAGATGTGTAAATAGCCACAAATTAATGAAATTAATTAGCTATTAGTGGATTATATAAAAGATTCACAGCATTTTTCACTAAAGCTACCCTAATGGCTTTTTTTTGTCAGGCACAAGTTACTTGGAAATGTTAGAAGAATTATAGAATTGTTGCTTTATGTTTAAGTAATTTTCTGAATCTGCTAGTGATTAGAATAAGCAAAACTAACATGAAGTCCAAATAATTTGCACAAAGCTTTGACAAAATAACCCAGAAGCTCTACTTTGATGAAGTACCTTTTTCTTTTCAAAGAAAGGAAAACAGATTTTTATTTCTTCAATTCCTTCTTAGCCTCATACTTTATTCACTTTTCTACATGTTCTGATTTGTTCAACCCCATCTATAAAGAAGGGACTTGCTTTCCCTAATGCTACCACCACTGACAGAGCTACTTTCTTTTCAACCAAGATACTCAGAGTTTCTACAGAAATCTCCAAATAGGTTCAAGTATGCTATGAACTCAGTGATATATTAACTTTGTATAATTTAGTCCATTATTTTATAAGACTTTCTCATTTTTATTAATAATATAAATAAATTATACATAACAATTAATAATATGAGAACTACAAAAGGTCAAACACATACAGGAGAACCTCCAGAGTTGACCACATCACTCTATTGACCACCTCCTTAATTTGACTTAATTTTTATAAACCAGATATGCACCACATGTACTCAATGGAAGACTGATCTTTATATATTTACCACCTCTGTAAGTTGTACCTTGACCACGTGGACTATAACACACAATATTATTTCATTCTTTATAGCTTGACCAGTTGAGTCCATTCTACACCAAGAGGTAGAAGTATATGGGCTTTGCTCCTCAGTTGTATTATTTTCTCTTTAATATAAATTCTTTCTTCATGTTTTATTAGTACCATGTATTAGATTAGGACAAGCTCTGTTGTGAAAGATGGCAAATGTAAGAGTGGAAAATTTTCCAAACAATGTTGCACAGTTCTGCTTTGAACTAGCTCAACTGGAGAGAAAGCCTTTGGTGATTAGTAAATCTGCAAAGGTACGTGCATTCAGGAACTTGAAAACTAAAGACTTCTTCATCACTTGGAAAGCAAACAAATGCACATGGATGATTAGTACTCTATTTAAGAGGTGAGTAAGTTGTATTGACCAAGAAATGAAGAAGACGTGATCTATTCTACTTACAGTAGACAACTGTCCTGGCTACCTGCAAGTGTATCATCTCACCAATGTGACACTAAAATTTTTGCCTTCAAACATGGCCTCAAAAATCTAATCTCTTGACCAAGGCATCATCAAAACATTTAAAATGCATTAACAAGCCCAGATCCTATAGTCAAGTCATCACTAAAACACAAACTTCTGGTCCACCTGTGGAAGCAAGTTCATCTGCTGCATCAATTAACACTCTGGATGCTGTCCTGTGGATCAGTTCTTCCTGGAATCAAGTTTGTCCAGAAATGATACAGAAGTGTTTCAAGAAAGTTGGATTTGTCAAAACTGAAGAACATGATGTTCTGGCACCACCAAAGAGTCCATCTTCCATGGAAGCATTTAAAGGAACATATTTTGAAGGTTTTGTTTCAATGGATAATGAGGGGGCAACTTGTAATGAACCTGACCTATAAGAGCTACTGACTGAAGTACAGGCCAGTGCATGAAGCAGCTAATGAAGTGGAAAAAGCAAGTGAGGATGGCACCAAAAAGAGGATGTCAGGCACCTAATAATGCAGTTGTAGTTATTTGCTGTGGAAAAATACCCAGGTGAGCTGAGTTGTGTAGCCAGTGACAAGAGTGCTTTTCACACTTTGTAATAAGAATCAGACCAAGATTGACACTTCTTTTAGAAAAAAAAAAATGATTAAACCATGAGAAAACAATAAGTGTATTGATTTTGTATAATGCCGTATGTAATATTTTACTGTGTTTTGATTGTGTATAATTCTCTTATGTACAAAAGTAAAATTGCATGTACATAGCAATACAGTAGGCTTAGTTCCTTACACTGACCACCTCTATATAATGATCACTTTGTTACAGTCCCTTAGATGGTCAGCTTACAGAGGTTCTTCATTAAAGAAATTAATGTGGGGGACGGAGACAAGATGGCTGACTGAAGCCAGCCTTCCACAGAGGCTCCTGTCCAGAAGGAGAGTTAAAGGATAGAAATTTAGCAAGTAACCTGGTGGATTTGAGCTGCACCAAGAGAGAAGGTTGAAGAACCCACATCAACCCCTCTGAGGCGAGCTGCGACCACAAGGATGCAAACAAAAGGTACAAAATCCATCACCAAGCAGATGGGACTCCCCTCCCCCATGAGAACGGCTAGGAGTGCTCCACAAACAAACCAGCAGAGTTCAAAGGTCCTCTCACTACACTCCACGGGAAAGACCCTCTAAAAACTGGACCTACCTCCCCTACTAAGGTGCCACAGTGTTCTCCTGCCAGGCACAAAACTGTATAAAACTGTATGTATTCTCTACCTGCAACTCTGAGCTCCCAGCACTCCCTTCCACTCTCACTCTGAGGTCTGGAGGCCTGTCCTGCAGGAGTATTTTATGAGAAGGACTCCCCCGAGCAATTGAAACGGCTTCAAAAATACACTAGTGGGACCTGATCAAACTAAAAACTTCTGCACAGCCAAGAACACAGTAAGTAAAGCAAGCAGACAGCCCTCAGAATGGGAGAAGATATTTGCAGGTTATGTCTCTGACAAAGGGGTTTAATAACCAGAATGCACAGAGAACTCAAATGTACAAGCAAGAAAAGAACAAGTGATCCCATCGCAGGCTGGGCAAGGGACTTGAAGAGAAACTCCTCTGAAGAAAACAGGTACATGGCCTATAGACGTGAAAAAATGCTCATCATCTTTAATTATCACATAAATGCAAATCAAAACTACTTTGAGATATCATCTAACTCCAGTAAGATTAGCCTATATCACAAAATCCCAAGACCAGAGATGTTGCCGTGGATGTGGAGAAAAGGGAACACTTCTACACTGCTGGTGGGAATGCAAATTAATACTTTCCTTTTGGAAAGATGTTTGAATAACACATAGAGATCTAAAAATAGGCCTGCCATTCAATCCTATAATTCCTCTACTAGGCATATATCCAGAAGACTAAAAATCATATCATAACAAAGATATTTGTACCAGAATGTTTATTGCATTCATAATTGCTAAGTCATGGAAAAAGCCCAGTGCCCACCCATCCACGAATGGATTAACAAATTGTGGTATATGTACACCATGGAATATTATGCAGCCTTAATGAAAGATGGAGACTTTACCTCTTTCATGTTCACATGGATGGAGCTGAAACATATTCTTCTTAGTAAAGTATCTCAAGAATGGAAGAAAAAGTATTCAATGTACTCAGCCCTACTATGAAACTAATTTATGGCTTTCACATGAAAGCTATAACCCAGTTACAACCTAAGAATAGGGGGAAAGGGAAGGTAGGGAGGTGGGAGGTGGGCGGAGGGAGGGTGATTGGTGGGATTACACCTGTGGTGCATCTTACAAAGGTATATGTGAAACTTAGTAAATGTAGCATGTAAATGTCTTAACACAGTAACTAAGAAAATGCAAGGAAGGCTATGTTAACCAGTGTGATGAAAATATGCAAAACGGTCTATAAAACCAGTGTATGGTGCCCCATGTTCGCATTAATGTACACAGCTATGATTTAATAAAAAAAAAAAGAAATGTCTGATTTCTACAATACAATTGCTTTATATTTAATGCAATATTTCCAAAGCTTTTAAGCTGAGCTAACTTAAACAAGTAGAATATTATAGGACAAAGTAAAACATGCTTAAATTTCATCTTTCTCACTTATTCACTCTGTAGCCTTGGATAAATCACCACTTGTGAGCCTCATTTTCTTCACCAGTAAGAGAACAATAATGTCACACTTGGCCTTCCTACCATAGAATATTACTGTAAAAATATAATAAAATCATTTATGTAATGATGAGTAGTACATAATAAGAGTGTGTGTAAATGTTATTTATTTATTTATTTTTTTTTTTGCAGTTTCTGGTCGGGGCTGTGTTTGAACCTGCCACCTCCGGCATATGTGGCCAGTGCGCTACTCCTTTGAGCCACAGGTGCTGCCCAGTAGATGTTTTTATTATTAGCATGATGAATGGAAGGTCTTAATTTTGCACTGATTTAATGAGTACACTTATGATGCTGTAAATGCCAATTGTGTACATGACTGTGCTCCTAACATCAAGATTGTAAATGCTAGGACGTAGGGGGGAGCAGGAAATCAGAGCCCTTAGCGTAACAGATTATATACTCAAAAATATGATTTAATAAATGTTACCTTTTGGACATTTAGTACTCCCCCCAAATTAAGGTAAATGGACAGGCAATTGTGTTTCGCATGTTGGTCTAGATACATTCATTTAATTTTTTGCGTTTTCTTCGTGTAGTTTTGAAGATTGCTAAACATATGTAGGGTAAATTTCTTCCCATTTTGCAGGTGAGTAAACTGAGAAATAGAAAAGCTGGGTGATTCCGACTCGATGGAACACAAAGGAGGAAAAGTGTGTTTGCAGCATTGCCCCTCACCCTGCCTCACAGTCTGGTGGCCTCAGCAGTTTCCAGTTTGAACTCAACCCCAACCTGAACCTTAACCAAGTCACCAAAGTGCCCTTTCCTGACTTGCCCTAAAAACACATGTGTTTCATGTTTGTAGCTGGATGTTATTTCCCTTATTACTGGAATATTTTGTCTACTGTTATATAATTAAACTGGAAGAAATCCTCTGTAGACTGTGGAATAGCAATATGACCACAAGACCATCAACAGTGCATCGTAAGTACTTTAATAATAATGTATAGTTGATTAATCACACAAAAATATTTTCTTGATTTTGTTTATATTAAATTTAATATTTGGAAAAGAATATCTGTGTCTTTTTTGTGTTTTTTTGTTTGCCGACAGCATACCAATACCCAGCAAGTTTGTGTGCGTGTAGAAGCTTGTGTTGTCTAATCAGATCAGTGCTGGGTCATGGAAGAACAGAGACCATCCTCACTGTGAATATGCTGTTATAATCCTCAAGATGTTGGCTGAAAATCTATTTCTTTATAAATTCATTTTGTTTTAGGCAGAATAATTTGAATCGTTATTTGTCACGTTGAATAGCACTGATACTTCTGTTCAGAGTAAAACAAAATTTAAATGGGATGGGATTCCCTGGAAATTTTCCTTTCCTTTAATTTCAAAAGAATGTCAGAATGTTCTCTGTTCCATTCCACTGAGTCATGCGCTTCCCAGTAAAACACCAATGGAAGGGGGAAAGGGGAAAGATTGAGTGGCAAAGGAGGATCCATGACTCTTTAAAAGATTTCTATCACCTTTTGGTTTAGGTACATTTAGGTTTTTTTTGTTTTTTTTTTAATTCCAAGACAAGAAAAAATTTTTTCATAATTAGTCCCATCACACTTATTCCAACAAAACAGAGATTGATATGGAAAGTTACCCCAGAAGAAACACTAAACCAGCCCAAACCAGTAAAGTCAGTTTCCTAAAAGCTTGACTTTTCTAATTTTTACATCTACTCTCCTTTGCAGAAGATGCTAGCTCATGCCAGTAGAGAGTCAACACCAAATGCTTGCACTTGGTTGAAAGTTCTCATGTGAAGTCTTTTTGGAAAAATATAGTTGTTTAAGACTTTATTTCCTTGCTCCTCTAGAATTTTTCTTAAATATACTGTAAATTTTTTTTTTAATTTTTTAAAAGTATGGGTATATAGTGCAAAGAAATTCTTGATAAATTTTAGTTTCTTATATGGATTAAGCACCATATATGTAATCAGGACAAAATGACCAATCATCTAAATAAGTTTAAAAGCTTCTGTAATCAAGCTTTTAAATTTATTTAAATCCAATCAATCCACCCATGAATGAATTAACAAATGGTGGTATATGTACACCGTGGAATACTATATAGCCATAAAAAAGATGGAGACTTCACACCTTTTATGTTTACCTGGATGGAGCTGAAACATATTCTTCTTAGTAAAGTATCTCAAGAATGGGGAAAAAAAGTATCCAATGTATTCAATAGTACTGTGAAATGAATATATAATCACCTACACATTCATAGGAATGGTCAAACATAACTATAGTCCAGAAAGAAGGAGGGAAGAAGGAGAGGGGAGGGGAAGGAGGCCAGCAGGAGGGAGGTTATTTTGGGGGACCTCACCTAATGTGCATAATGCAATGATACATTTCTAAACTATTAAGAATAGAGTATAAATGTCTTGCCACAAGAAATAAGTAAGTGAGGAGATGGTTATGTTAATCAGGTAGATGTAAGTGTTCCACATTATATATCAAATCAGTACATTGTACCTCATAAATGCATTAATGTACACAGTTATGATTTACTAAAGAATTAAAAATAAAAATAAAAGCTTCTGTTAATATGTTTCTTTGTTATTATCCAAGGCATAAAAGAGGAGATACAGATTCTTGGCCATGATTTTTTTCATGGGGAAGACAATATTACCAATCGTAGGGAGATGCCATAAAGTAAAAATCTACAACTGACAAGACAGTGATGGGTCTTCCCCTTAGGTTGCAAATAGAAGTGACTCTTTTATTGCAAAAAAAAAAAGAAAAAAAAAAAAGAATGAAAATGAACAAAATTGAGAAGATTCATAAAGTCATTATCAAAGAGGAGAAAAATACCTTAGTCTAGGAAAAGTCACCCCAAATTCCTGCCAAATCATTTAGTATAATCAAATCAAGCAAAGAATAAAAACCTACTTACATGGAACCAATGATGGCAAAGTGCTGGACACCCTATTTAATGAATCTATTTCAATACTTGAGCCTTCTTGGGTTTTCATGGACATGATATATATTTCTGATTGAATGGGGGAATTGACGGGGGGGAAGGAAATTTTAGGTGTTTGATTCAATTTATGGAGTTTTTAATAAATGCAATTTATCCATCACTATTTCTATACAGAGATCTAGGGAATCTACTATCTCTAGGAGAGCTGGAAGGTAGACATATAAACCAAAGAAAATTAAAGTACTTGTGTAAAATGTGTTCTTGGAGTGTGTGTATGTGTGCACATGTGCTTGCACATTTGTACACACACCCCTACACTGCCCTCCTCTAGCTAGGATGTCTAACCTGACCCCAAAAGTGATAAACCCAAGGTCCAAAGACAAGATTTTACCCAATTCTTTTGCATGAATTTTGCAAAATTTTGTTTCTTTTGCAGAAACAGCATCAGAGAAATATGACAGATGATTGGGGCCAGGCAAAACAAGAATCTTCAAAAGTTGTATTTCTTGCTTTTAAAACTCTGAAATGAATAGGACTGTAAAGAAAAAAATATATTGATTTCAAAATTTCATGAACTTTTCTCAGTCTGACTTATGGGAAGTCTAAACAGTATTTCCCAAAGTGGGAACTCAGTCCTATGGCTTGGGGTTAAAAAATGTTATTAACAAAATGGGCAATTTATCCTAATTAATTCCCAAGTTGTGGCATTTTATGAGAATAAAGCTTCTTTGAAGCAGACAACCATTTAGATGTTTACAAAGACAGCATCTTCAATCAATGGTCTGCCAGATCTTTAGCTCACAGTAAGAACAGAGACCTCACAAGTGCAGAGTGCTTGGAGAACCGTTAGCAATGGTGAATCTCCAGTCCTATTTTGGGTTAGGGTAGTTGCAGTAGATCATAGAGAAGGAACTGGCTTTCTGGGGTGTGGCAAGTGTTGGCAGCAAAGACCTTGACCATATAAGACAGCAGAGCTGTGGAGACAACTTTGGTGGGGTAACCTCTGCAACCTCTGCAAGCTGCCTTGAGTTGGGTCTCAGTATGCCAACAGAAGTGGCATCATTAAGGAGCAATCTAAAGCTTTCTCAAATGGAAGGGATACAACTTCAGGAAACCACTGGCAGGAATCACTTTGAGAAGTGTAGGAACCATGGAAGCTGCTTGCGTACTTTGGCAAATGAATCTGCCTTCCTGGAAAGGAAGATCTGTGACCTGTCTCTCATTGAGGGCCAGAGTCTGCATATCTTGGGCTGCAGTTGAAGTATGAAAGACTGAAAATATACTGATATTTCATTTCTACTTTGTGGTACACATATTTGTGAGTGTCCCTTCTGGCGCTTCATATCACTTGCATGTAGTATGTGCCAGGCCGTATACTATGTCACAATGCCAGGTGTGATGACAGAGAGTCAGAACTAGTTTCTCATCTTCATCTCTTTTTGTTTTATTATTGTGAAAGGCTTATTAACATCGACTCTCCCAAATGATATGAGAATACATCATACCATGTTTCTCCCATGCATGTAATCAACCACAGGGTCATATTTTTTTCATATATGATTTCTTCAAACAGCTTTCCATTTATAGATTTGATTCAGACCAAAAATTTTGAGAATGAAGTATGTTGGTATTGGAAGAGGTCATGCAGACAATAATAAAGTGCTCAGCTTACCCAGCTGGTCCTTCTATTATGGTTTAAGAAAAAGATATTTACCCAAATAGCTTTGATGTAGAGCAGAATGTGTATTGGTTAAATCACGGGCCTATCTTGTTATTTTCCCTTCCTCGTGTAAGAACTTACTTTAACTTCCCCAAGTGCTTTTTCTTTATGTGTTTATAATGTACATTGGGGCCTGTAACATTTATGTGTACTTGAAGCAATCTAGGTTATTTCTTCACAGGAAAATGTCATTTTACACTTTCCCATAGTCTGACATGTGAAGTATTGAATTTTCTCTACTGAGAAAAAAATATACATTGCTCACAAGACTTAGTTATTACTTCTCAATTTCATAAAAATTTGCCTTTAGTAATTTCAAGTAAAAATGAAGTATTTGCAGAGGATGAAAAGTAATAGAATGGCTTTAATTTTATTTTTGCTACATCACCTTATTTTCTGATGGTTTCATTTTGAGCCAAACACCATAACCTTCCCCAATTTCAGGAAAATTTTCTCCACTGTTGCTTCATCTTAGAATTGTATTATAGTTTTCTTAGCACATGTTTGCATCTGGAAGTGAATCACCCAGTGACGTTCATGTATCACACCAACTGAAGTCAATCTGAGCCCCGTTTTCCATGGCTCTGCCAAACACAAAGATAGTCCAAACCACAAGCTTTTGGCTTTCCTATTTGATTAAGAAGGACAATACTTAAATTTTACAGGTCAATATTTAAGGCATTTATCCTACCCAGAGTAAGACAGTCAAATGTAAATGTGGATTAAAATTGAGAGCTGCTTAATTTTTGAAAGTAGACAATTTCTGTCTAATTTTCTTCCTTTTTCCTGATAAAAATCTCCCTGAGTTTCATTAATTTTCTTTTATGATATGAATTTCTTTTCTATTCTTTAATGAAAATTCTAAAAATCACTTGACTAATGACAATAAACTAAATGCCACCATATTTCAATCTCAATGAAAGGACATCTACCAAAGGACTGGGTAGGTTTAAGAGGATAATAGGCCACATAAACGTCTTCTCAGAAGCTATGCATAAATGGGATAAAATCTTTGTGAAAACCCTGTAAATTTTTACTTCTAATCATGAAAGAATTTTCCTGGCAATGGATTCAACATGCTCACTCAACTCCACCCTCATTCATTAGAATGCCTAATCATCAAGTGGGTTTCTTTATTTATTTTGTCATTTAAAAGTTTAACATCTACCAAGGATCCGCTTTCAATTTTTAAAGGCACAATGTCTTTTCTCTTTTAATTTTTCAAGCTATTTAAATAAACAGAAATATAGAGTGGCTTCATCACTCAACCAAGACACTTAGTGAGTATCTAGTATCATGAGTCACACACTTGTATGCTTACCCTAAGAGACCCTCAAATACTTGGAAACAACTCCATATGACTTTCTAGATTAAAGCATTCATATCCAGAGAATTCTGGACACATGTTGTTATAGAGACACATGTACATATAAGCTATCTTGTATATCACACATACATATAAGAGATAATAAACTGATTTTAAGGTATAAATTTTTGAGTAATTTATTTCATAGCAAATAAATAACCAAGACACTCAGACGAACCCATGTATTTTATTTCCTCTAGCTGAGTAAGACACTTGGCCTCCCTTTGCCTTTAGGCTATGGTGGTGGTGGCCATGATACTCATAGGCTAGAGGCTGGCTTGGTGGGTTTTATGGAGATTGGGAAGAAGGATGGAGTGAAGCTGATGTGCATTTTACATTAAGCAGATAAACAGCTGTCAATAGCATCATCATGCATTTAGTTTCTTGAATTATTATTCTAATTTGTGTATTCTATCATTTATATTAAAGATGTTCAGTAAATATTTATATGGGTTATTTTAATAGTTATAGTTTTATAAGTTAGGTTATATTATGAGAACCCTCCATCTGTGAGGAAACCTAGCTGGTTGGTTCTCAATGACATAAATCTCATTGCAAAGAGCTGTTTGTATGCTGAATCATCAAATAATTGCTGACTAATTGTTGAACCAGTGTTTGTAACAGCTCAGCATCACCACCTCTTAGAGTATTTATTCAAAACTGAGATGCCTGGGCCCTGTTGCAGATGCCACAAATCTAAATCTGTCAGAAGGCTCCAAGATCTACATTTCTGGAAGTTTCTTGGGTGTCTGTGTGAATCACCTTTGGGAAGATATAATGGAGGCTGAGGGGACAGGCAGCTGCCCCAGTAACAGCATTTCTCAACTTATTTCACTGTAGGCTCTCACTGCTACTTAATATTTTAAATTTGCCTCTCTACATAATCCTCCTTTTTTGAAAATTTTCCTGTCTCCTTAAATCTCCCATTCCTCTTCCTTCTTACCTCCCATTCTACCTACCAGAAACTTCCTTCCTACTTTATGAGGAAAATAGAAGTCATTGAAATGAACTTTCTTTGTATTTCCATAATAAAGTATTTTCAGTCTGGCTGAGAACTGGGCATCTGTTTTCCTTACTGGTTCTGCCACTACATGTCTGTGGCCAAGGCCAATTAACCTTAATTCTCTCTGTTGTCCATTTTCCTTTACTGTATCTGTGGGACTCTACCATGGATCTCATAACCAAAGTCACAGTTATTTATCTTTTCATGATAGGTCCCTACCTTCCCTCTCCCCTTTATTCCCTTTCATACCACACCTTGCTCCTAGCCCCAGACTCGTTCTTTCCATCTCTGCCTGCATGATCTAGGAAATTGGTCTTTCCCAGTCTTTGGACCTAGACTGAAACACCAGTTTTTCTTGAGTCTCAAGCTTACTTGCTTTCAAACCGGAGTCACATGTCAGTTTCCCTAGATTTCCAATTTACCACCTTCAGATCTTAGGACTTCTTAGCATTCAAAAGTATGTGAGCTAATTCTTTATAATAAATCTCTTCCTGTGTGTATTTATATACATCCTTTTTTTTTTTTTTTTTTGAGATAAGGTCTTGCTCTGTTGCCCATGCTAGAGTGCAGTAGCATCATCACAGCTCACAGCAACCTCAAACTCCTGGACTTAAGAAATCCTACTGCCTCAGTTTCCCAAGTAGCTGGGACTACATGTGCCCACCATTATGCCCAGACAATTTTTTTTCATTTTTTGAAACAGAGCCTCACTCTGTTGCCCTGCATAGCATGACCTCATAGCTCACAGCAATCTCAAACTCTTGGGCTTGAGCAATCCTCTTGCCTCAGCCTTCAGTAGCTGAGACTGCTGGCATATGCCACTATGCCTTGTTAGTTTTTCTATTTTTAGTAGAGATGGGGTGTCACTATTGCTCAGCTTATCTCTAACTCCTAAACTCAAACAATCTACCTGCCTTGGCCTCTCACTGTGCTAGAATTACAGGTGTGAGCCACTGCACCTGGCCTAATTTTTCTATTTTTAAAAGATATGGGGTCTTGCTCTTATTTAGACTGTTCTTGATGACAAACAATCCTCCCATCTCAACCTCCATTATATTTTTCATGCTACATGTATAGTCATGAGCCACTGCACCCAGCCTATACACACATTGTTACATACAAGCACATCTTATTGGTTCTGTTTCTTTGGAGAACTCTGACTAATAACCATATTAAAAGAGCTCTTTTAAACTTTTAAACCTATATAGCATGTATTTTAAAAGCTATATCATTCTTTACATGAAAAAACAGAAAAATACAAATAAAATGATTTTATTAAAGTATTTAAAACATTCTAAATCAGAAACAAATTCATTGACTTGGGTATTTTTACACAAAATTCCATGATTATTGTCATCAATGTCGTAATGATCATTGGTCACATAGGATTCCTTAACCACCTCATTGTCTCCAGGATAATAGTTTGAGGTGGTGACACTCTTTATTTGTGTTTTCATGTTAGCACTTCATCTTGGTCTTTTCCTAAATGCCAGTCTACCCTCTGGCTTTGATTGAAAGACACATTCTGACCTGATTTCCTGTACCCTCAATGAACCCCCAACAATGAAAAAATAAAAAATAAATGGAAAAAAAAAGCAAGACACAGTGTGACATCAGAAATACTTTAAACACGTGCATTTTAGAATTGGTGAAATTTGATGATGAATATTAGTTGAGAGACGTGTCCTTGTGCCTAATGGAGTGTGTGTCTATGTTTGTGGAAACAAATGCCTGGTAGTTGTGTTTATGTGTGTATGTGGGGGGGGGGGGGAGACTAAAAGACATAAATGAAAGCAAAAGCCAATGATCTGAAGTATCATATGATAAAAATTTACTTCCACACCTGGTAATAACCAGTTTTTCAGGGTATTCGTAATATCACCAGCTTGAGGTAATGTGCTAAAGTAATGCCACACAAATCAAACATTTCACTGTCACTACTGTGACTGAAATGAGGAGCATAAGATCCCTGTTTTCAGCTGCCTATGGTAGAATTCTTATGGATAAAATTCTCCACAAAGAAAAAAATCAGTTCCAATTTCAGAATTTCTGTATTTCAAGACTCCCTTCTTCTAAATATATTCTGGATTCTATATTTGCTATTCTCTTCTTTTTGTACTCACTACATTGCAAAGTAAGTAATTCTACCCCCAAACTAAAAACAGACCAAAATGGAGTGTCCAGATCGTCAAGATGAAAGCCATGTAGACATATTCACTTTTCAGCAACTGGTGAGCATTCCTGCGCAAATATTTCATATTTATTTTGAAGTGTGTTCAGTTAATATCATTGTCTTCTATTTCCTACATAGGCTGTACTTGTGCCAGTGCAGTGGAACCAGGCATTTTCCAGATGGCAAACCCTCCTGAGGAAAGTGTTGTGGTGGCAGACCTGGCCGACAGACTCCATCAGTAATTCCTTGTGCTGCTCCATTGGGAATAAATTAGATTAGGCATGGCCTCCAGGAATGCAGTCAAGGTCAAATTTCTTCTTTAATTCTTCAAAAACAACAGCTCAGAAGAGAAAGAAAGAAAGAAGACACTGCCCTTGCTCTGAGTTTCCAATGATTTTTGCTGAAAGATTCCAAATGGCCTAGGAGAATGTGACATGGCTGATAGTCCCATCCAGAAGCAGCTCTGATTTTATTTTTGTTCAAATATTTTAGCAGGTTGCTAAATTGTTTTATTAAAAGTACATAATTTTGGGGCTCGGCACCTATGGCTCAAGTGGCTAAGGCGCCAGCCACATACACCTGAGTTGGCAGGTTCAAATCCAGCCTAGGTTGCCAAACAACAATGACGGCTGCAACCAAAAAAAAAAAAAAAAAAAAAGCCAAATAGCCGGGCGTTATGGCAGGAGCCTGTTGTCCCAGCTATTATATTTGGGAGGCAGAGGCAGAAGACTCACTTGAGCCCAGGAGTTGGAGGTTGCTATGAGCTATGATGCCACAGCACTCTACCCAGGGTGACAGCTTGAGGTTCTGTCTAAAAAAAAAAAAAAAAACCCAAAACTTGAAAGTACATAATTTTTATTTATTTTTTTAACCATCATTCTTGGCTAGGAGTTCCTCCCCTTCTTTTGTTTCCCTTCTGTAAGTGTAATCATGTAGCCAGAAAGCACAGGGTCTTATTCTCTCAGGTGCTCGTCTAAAATTCAGGTTATGAATGCCTCCAGGGTAGCTGGAATTTTTGAATCATTGCAATAATTTAAAAATAAAATATCTCATGTTTCCCTTAGATTACCTTCAATCTTTTTATCTGGCTATTTAAAACTAGCATGATCTATTAAAAAAGGGAATCAGCAGAGGAAGACAAAGTCACAGTTCTGAGCACATCCCAACAGATAGGCAGCCCAAGTTGATAAGGAGGCTACATCCCCAAAGGAGATTGCAGCCCAGCTGCTTCATCTATGTATGAACCCAGGGACTCATTCACTCATTCATCTGCTTTCTGTGAAGGGCCTACCAGGATAGGTCCTGAGAATGGAAAGAAACACACCATGGTTCTCAGTTCTAAAAGATTAACCCTCTAACAGGAGAAGAAAGAAGAAAACAAGAAAGAATAAAATATTTTAGAAGGATATCTTGGGGTGTGATGCAGAGAATAGTCAGTTCATTTTGGAAAATTATGAAAAAATGAAAAATTAGGTAATATAATAAATTGTTATATTAAAAATATGAATCAGTGTTTACCAATCACCTCATCTGGGAAATCCATTGCAAGCTGGGGTGATGGTCTGAGTGGGCATGTGGGCAGAGGTTGGAGGATTTGTGCAGACGCCCACAGGCATGATCTAAATAATTAATATAATGAGAGAATGAGGATTTATCCTAAAATGAGGTCAGTTCACAAAGTACATTGTTTGCCTACTAAGGAATTGTCTGTTGCAAACTCTCAAATTTGCAATGCACCTATCAGTAATTAGGTTAGACTCTCAGTCTGCTCAGCACAAAGCTTATTCACCATTAAAACAGTAGAATGACAGCAGGAACATTACTATATTATGTTCAACCTGTGTGAGCAGGGATTGAGTAATTTAGGAGTAAGAAAGAAAAGCTTGTTTTCATTACTTTTTAAAACTACTTTCCAATTTTCTTTTTCTTTACAAATTTATTGGGGCATTACTGGCCACTAGCTCTATTTCTCCCTAACCCTTGACAACTGGGAGTCTATTTCTAGCATTCCTTTTCAGGCTCAGGAGGCATCCTTTATAAACTTTATAGAGGTGCCCGTTCACCTTCTGCAGAGCCTCAAGTTGCTTTATTCAGGTACTCATGTGTCCCCGCTGAAGGGAACCCTACATGGTGCCATTTCACTTGTGTCCAGAATTAATTTTTGAACTAACACTCATTCTCTAAGTGAAATTTAATTTCAGTTCCTAGCAAGAAATCAATCTGCTTGGATTAATTTATTTACCTTTCCACACATCTCCCAGAAGTATTTGCATTTTTAACTCAAATGATTTGGTGAGATTTTAAGCAATAATGTAAACAGAAGCAAGTAAGTTCTGATTTTAGAAGGAAATAAATATAGAAAATAGTGAAGTGGCACCATTGAAGCCCATCCACTGGGCTTTGGAGACTCTGCAGTATGAGCTTTCTAAAATTGCTATGGCCTTTCCAAGCGTATCTTCATCTAATATTTAGAGGTTTCTAATTCTCCAACAATTTAAATATTTCCCATAAAACCACCTAGGACAGCAAATGGCAGGGGCTAACTGACAGTTTAAAAGGCAGTGTGATTTGATACGGAAGGGAGACAAGAGGTTATGGTAACCTTATTTTCAATAAATATACACTTTTTCCTCAAAAGAAAGAATGATTTTATCATACATATTTCTGGACTGTGATACATATAACAAGGGGTTGTTTTGATTTGTTGAAAATGTAAGAAATTGTATATTAATTCATACATTCATTTACATAATTAACATTTTTCCCACTTATTTTTTAAATGTTCATTCCTTTTTTATGGAATTACATAGTGGTGGTGTTATGCCCAGATTGCGAAGTCCCCAATGACCACCAGGGAGCCGAGTCTGATGCAAAAGTAAAAGAGCCTTTTATTGCAGCAAGCTCGAGCTTGGGCTCCCAGGTGTTCCACTGCAACAGATCCAAGCCAGGAGCCCTGAGCTCTGAGGCAGAGGGTTTTTGTAATTCAGCACAGTGGGTGGGGCATACAGAGGTACTGGGTATAGGGCACTTCAGGATTGGCCGCTGTGTGGCCTGATCCAGAGTGTGGGTTCTGATTGGGAGGTGACCATCTCGTGATTTGGGGGAATTGCCTGGGCTTACTGGAAAATGAAATTTACAGAACAAAATGGCAGAAATCGAAACTTAACTTGTAAGATGGTGTCAGTTCAGCTGTCACACTCCACCCTCGACTTGTCACTTCAAGGGTTCAATCATGGGACTGGCACTATCTGTGTAATTTCCTGCTCCTACCTATCTGAGAGGGGCCGATATTGGCTCCTCAAAACTAACAATTGTACTGCCCCTATGCACTCTCTCACAAAAGGGACGAGCCTATTGATGATGCAGGGGCTTACAGTCAGGAGTAGAAGTAGTATCACCAGGAGGCCTGCCAGGGCTGATATTAGAGTTGTCAGCCAGGGAGACCAGTTGAAGAGAGACTCATAGCAGCTCTGTTCATTTCCAGTTGAAGAGAGACTCATAGCAGCTCTGTTCATTTCCAGTTGAAGAGAGACTCATAGCAGCTCTGTTCATTTTCTCTTTCTAATTTACGCTTGCGCAAGCTTTCCCACACAAGGGCCATCTATTCTTTTACCACTCCCGAGTGATCAGCATACAAACAACATTCCTCTCCCAAGGCAGCACAGAGCCCTCCTTGTTGGAGGGATAGTAGGTCTAGCCCCCTCTGGTTCTGAAAAACCACTTCAGAAAGGGAAGTTAGAGAACCTTAGAGTAGAGTGATAGACTTCTCTATCCTTTCTATGTCTAAGTCGATAGCTGCTTGGAGGGCACCATAGTTCTTATCTTGGAGGATCAGGGTAGACACCCTAGTCCCAGCTCTTGCTAAGCCCAACCCTAATAATGCTGAGATGGTGAGTGCGATAATCATTTCCCGCTCTCTGCGTGGGGTTGGGTTCAAGAACCTCTGAAGTACTATGCCCTCTTCATGGTGAATTAATCTAGGTATTAGCTGCACTAAGACACAGTAATCATGATTCTGATTTAAGACCCCACGTGTTTGCATGGGGCTAATCCTGTGGAGCAGGCCCACCAGGCATTGCTTGAGGGTATCAGATACCCAGTCCCATTCCATTGGGCAGTGGTATTGCATAGGTGCTGGTGGGAGATAGGCACCTTTACTATGCATGTGCTTTCTCCAACTACTGTTTGGAGGGTCAGACTAGGGTAACTCTGATGCTATCAGCATGCTGTCACCTCCCTCAAGGTGTAATTATTGAGGATGGCAATGCCCTCATAATAAGGGGGTTTTACACTAAAGAAGAGCCAGCAGGCCGCTGTCATATCTGGCCTACTTAAGTTTATTACCTGGTACGTACTCATAAGTAGTTCCCAGGTAGGGTCTGGGAACTAGAGGTGGCTCCTGGAAGAATTAGCTGGCAGGGCTGTTTCAGAGGCATGAGTTGTTAACTCTGGTGGAACCTGGGGATCTGCTGGGGGCTGGAGAATGTGGTTAGGGCCAATCCAGGTAGGTTTTTCAGTCACCGGGCTGTACACCACTCTCAGTCTAAAGAATCCCCCTTTATCACCCAGTCGATCTGCAGCATACAGACGAAGTCTCCAGTTTTTACCAGATTCCCAGGAGAGGGCCTTTTTCCCTGAATTCATGAACTGAATGCACACTGGATTGCATAGGCGCCAATACCCTCAAACTCCTGTCTGGTGGCAGTTATTTCTGCCAGTTCTATTCGACCATGGAGCGGGGTTCCTTTTTACTGTTTTTAAATCAGGAGCTTTAGGGGGTTCCCACCAGATCTGGCCTGTGGAGACACAGCTCCAGAGTTGACAAAAATAATGCCTTTTTCCCTCGCACTTGTCATCAGTGTGCCCTGGACACACGTAATAATTGCTGTGCCTCCTGTCTGGTCTCCAATTGGTATGTGTAAGGCCTATTATTTGGTCCAGGTCCACAAATAAATCAGGGAACCACGTGTCCCTAGGGTGTATCCCCCAAGTTGAGTCTAACAATGTCCATTCTTCGGACCAGACCCCAGAAATAGGTCCCCCAAAGGTCTGCCAGGTTACATTATAAGGTTGGTGGGGTTTGAGCGGGGGGAAGCACACAAGGGAGTACATACAAGTAATAAGATCAGCATAGAGCAGGAAGGGAGTGCTGCAGCTTGAGTTTTAAAGGATTGTCTCTGTCCTGGTGAATCTTCCATTGGGGGATGAAGTCTTCCCAGATAGCGACCAGGTCTGCAAGTTTGACATGGGTATGGTGTACCCAGGAGACAAGGCCGTCCACTTTGAGGGCAGTTGGGGTCGTCAGGACTACAACATAGGGTCCTTTCCACCAGGGTTCCAGTGTTTCCCAGCGGTGCTTCTTCACATAGACCCAGTCACCAGGTAGGAACTTGTGGGGTTCAGGTACAGGGCCTGCCTCATATGTGGCTTATAGGCAGCTCCAGTTTTCCTTTTGTACCTGCTGGTAACATTGAAGGGAAAGAAGAAAATTTTCATCATCTGCTTCAGTTAGCATTTCTATGTGGGTATTGGGGATGATGGGTGGTGGTCTCCCATAGAGTATTTCATAGGGAATAATCCCGAGCTTATAAGGAGAGTTTCTGACCCGATACAAAGAGAAGGGGAGGAGAGCCACCCAGTTCCTGCCAGACTCAAGAGTTAATTTGGTCATGGTCTCTTTTAAGGTTCTATTCATTCTTTCCACCTGACTTGAGCTCTGGGGCCTGTAAGCACAATGTAATTTCCAGGTTGCTCCCAGGGCTATTGCTACCCCTTGTGTTACCTGAGATACAAAGGCAGGGCCACTGTCTGAGCCAATCAGGGCTGGCAGTCCATACCTGGGGAGGATGTCTTCCGGCAGTTTCTTTGCCACCGTCTGGGCGGTCTCATGCTTGGTAGGGAAGGCTTCAGCCCACCTGAAAAAGGTATCTATATAAACTAAGGTATTTACATCCATACTGTCCTGGTTTAAGTTCTGTAAAATCAACTTCCCAATACGCACCAGGTTTGTCTCCCCACTCACAGGTTCCTTGGGCGGTTGGCCCAGCCCTGGCATTTGTGAGCTGACAAGTCTTGCAAGCACTAATTACCTGGTCGACTTTGGAGTTCAGTCGTTCAATTTTGATCTTTGCACGGCGGATCAAGTCCTTCAGTCTCCTGTTGTCCATATGAGTGGCTTGGTGCATACACTGCAGTACTTCCATCCCTAGCTGTGCAGGAAGGAGGGTCTTTCCATCAGCGATACACCACCAGCCGTTATGTTGTGGAGGGCTATGTGCTTGGGGGATAGTGCGGAACCATGCTAGGTCTTCCAGGGTGTACTCAGGTTTCTCTGGCAAGACTGGCTGTCTCGGGTCTGGTAGGCTAATGGTTAGGGCCTGGGCCGTACTAAGGGCTGCACTCTTGGCAGCCTCATCCACTCGATGATTACCTCTGGCCACCAGAGTGATTGGCTTCTGATGCCCTGGGCAGTGAATGGTGGCTAACTTCCTCGCCAGCCAGATGGCCGCTAGATCTAGTATCTCTTATTTATTCTTAACTGTTTTTCCCTCTGCAGTCAGTAGCCCCCTCTCCTGGTAGATATCTCCGTGGACATGGGCCATGGCAAACACATAACAGCTGTCAGTATAGATGTTAACTCTCTTTCCTTTCCCCAGGACTAGGGCCTTGGTGAGGGCAATGAGTTCCGCCCGCTGGGCAGAGGTAAAGCTTCAAATAGTCAGATTTCAGTAAAACCTCTTCTTTTGAAAAGTGATGGTTACTTCTCACAAATATATATAAGTTATTGGTGTACTATGACATGTTACATAAATTTGTAAAAAAGTCATTCCTGTTTCCAGACAACAGACTACTTAAAACGAATTAAAATATTTGCATTTAGTAAGCTCTTACAAATGATTTTTTTTTTTAATGTTTTGTCACACGGTGCATTTGTTTTTTATTCTTCCTTTTTTTATTAATTATTCTTCCTCTGAATCACAGCATTTCACTGACATACAGCTACCTTATACTATTTTCATAGCTTGGCTATTATGAATAATTCTGCAGTGAACATGGGAATACAGATATCTCAGCAAGGCTCTGATTTGATTTCTTTTGGGGTCATATGTAATTCTATTTTCTGGGTCATATGTAATTCTATTTTCAATTTTTAGAGGAACTGCCATACTGCTTTCCAAAATTAGCTGTGCCAATTTACATTCCCAACAGGACATGAGGATGCCCTTTAATCCACATTTTGGCTAATACATGTTATATAATTTTTTGATAAGAAGCATCCTAATAGCTATACAATATCTCACTGTGATTTTAATTTGCATTTTCCTGATAATTTGTGATATTAAGCACCTTTTCATATACCTGTTGAACATTTTTGCATCTTATTATTATTATTTTTTTTTTTTTTTGGAAAAAGAATTTGCCTATTCATATTCTTTGCCCATTTTAATTGTGTCATTTATTTATTATTTGCTATTGAGTTATGTGGTATTCTTAGATACTTTGGATATACACCTAGATGAATAAATTGCAATACTTTCTCCTAATCTATAGGCTGTTTTTTCATTTTGTTGATCATTTCTGTTGCTGTACAGAAGCTTTTTAGTTTGTTGTAGACCCACTTGTTTTTTGCTTTCGCTGGCTGAGTTTGGGGTTTGGAATTCAAAAACTTATATCCAAATTCAGTATGGGAGCTTCCCCCCAGGTTTTCTGCAGGCAGTCTTGTATGGTTCTATGTCTCATATTCAGGCCTTTAATCCATTTTGAGGTTTTCCGTGCCTGGTTTTATTTCTGGGTTCTCCATTCTTTCCATTTGTCTACATGTGTTTTTATGCCAGTGTTGCAATATTTTGATTCCTGTAGTTTTGTAATATAATTTGAAATCAGCATGTGATGCCTCCAACTTTGTTTTTCTTTCTCAAGATTTCTTTGACTATTTGAGGTCTTTTGTGGTTCCATATGAATTTTAGAGTTTGTTGTTTTTTTTTTTTTAAATTTCTATGAGAATACTTTTAAAATTGTGATAGGGACTGTGCCAAATCTGTATATTGCTTTGGGTAGTATGGATGTTTTAACAATATTAATTCTTGCAATCCATGAACAAGAGAGATCTTTCCATTCTTTTCATGTTTTCTTCAATTTCTTTCATCGAAGTTTTATAGTTTTCACTGTACACATCTTTCACCTCCTTGGTTAAATTTATTCCTAAATATTGCATTTTCTTTGATATAATTTTTGATAAAATTGTTTTATTTATTTCCTTTTTTGATAGATCATTATTAGTGTATGGAAATGCAACTGATTTTTGTATGTTGATTTTGTGTCCTTTGACTTAAGTGGATTTAAGTACTGTTATGAGTGGGGGGGAAAGTTGTGTGTAGAGGATTTAGGGTTTTTTATATAGAGGAGTATGCCATCTGCAAATAAAGATGTTTTATTTCTTCCTTTCTGGTCTGAATGCTTCTTGTTTCTTTTTCTGGTTATATTGTTCTTGCTAATACTTCCAGTACTATGTTGAATAGAAGGTAAGAGAGTGGACATCCCAGCCTTTTACCAGATCTTAGAGGAAAAGCTTGCAGTTTTTATGTTAATTATGTTATTAGTTGTGGGTCTTTTACCATTGACCTTTGTTATGTTGAGGAAAATTTATTTCTAGTCCCAAATTGTTGAGAGTGTTTATCAAGAATGTTGAACATGTGAAATGCTTTTCCTGCATCAGTTGTGATGATTATAATTTTCCATTCTGTTCCCATGATGTACCACATTGATTGATTATCATGTCAAACAAAACTTGTATTCCAAAGATAAATGCCACTTGGCTGTGATGTATAATCTCTTTGATATGTTGTTGAATTTGGTTTGCTGGTTTCACTGAAGATTTTCCCATCTATGTTCATCACACATATTGGCCTATGGTTTTCTTTCATTGTAATGTTTTTTGTCTGGTTTTTGTATCACCATGATGCCTGGCTCACAAAATGAGTTTGGAAGTATTCCCTCTGGTTCAATTCTTGGAAAAATTTAAGAAGGATAGGTAATAATTTCTTTCTGTTTGGCAGAATTAAGACATAAAACTATCTAGTTCTAGAATTTTCTTTGTTGGGAGATTTTTAATTTCTACTGCAATTTTAATACATTCTCCTTTTTTTTTTTTTTTTTTTTTTTTGCAGTTTCTGGCTGGGGCTATGTTTGAACCCACAACCTCCAGCATATGGTGCCGGTGCCCTACTCCTTTTTAAGAAGGCTAAAATACATTTGCAAATGAAAAGTATTTAACAAATATTTATTAAACACACTATATATAGCATTTGCCTACAACAAATAAGTGCTCATTTGATTTGATCTGATTTTAAATCAGAAAGAAATACCCTCAAAAGTCTTTCATCATATAACTTATGATTTTGATGCTCCCTTCCTTTCCTTTACCAAGAAGGGCTACATCGGCTGGGATTAGAAATACCAGGGTCTACCTTGTGTCTTTCCTCCCATTTCTATAATTTTTAAATCATAAAAAACTTTTTTTTTAATAAAACAGGTCTTCACAGATTCATATATAACATGTGAACACAACTTCAGACATTTGCCTTTTTTATGTAATTAACCAAAAGCAGATGTAAAGTGTACAATCTCTTTTTGTGAATTAACATCCTTTGGCACTTTGGTAAAACTTCCTCTTTGTTAAATTGACACGATTCTCCCTGGACTGTGATGAGAGCCTTGGTGAACTTTTCCATCTCTAACATCTATGGTACTTAGAAAGCAGCATGTGTAAAAGACCTAGTCCCCAAGACTGCCATCCTAAACAATGCACACTACACTAGAGCATTAGGAAGAACTGAAGGTCCTGCACCAAGAAAGTCACTCCTGTTTGCCTTCCAGCTTGCCAAGGAAATCTCAGCATGTAAATGGAGGTTTTCCAGATTCTGAATTATGAGATTTTGGTTTCTGGGCAATTTCTTGGGTAAATTTAGTCCTTTTATCCTTAGTGGGATAAAAACAGTCCAGGCTTTGAATTAGACTCTGACATTTACTAGATTATATAATCTGGGTTTGCCTTTGATAGCATCATCTACAAAATATGAATTAATTAAATTTCTACCTTCTAGGGCTTTAATGAGTAATGTGTTTAGCCCTGTGCCTGGCTTACAATGTGGAGTTTTGATACATCAGTAGCGACAATGGCAATGGCAGGGCTAGTAGGAGTCAGGTGCAGTAGTTGGCAATGTTGGTAGCAGTGGTAGTAGTATTAGTAGAAGTAGCAGTATGGGTCACATAAGACGTAAAATACCTTTGACTGGTTTCTTGTGTCACAATAAAAAGTCTCTTAGAATGGGCGGCGCCTGTGGCACAGTGGGTAGGGTGCCAGCCACATATACCGAGGGTGGCGGGTTCAAACCCAGCCCCAGCCAAACTGCAACAAAAAAATAGCTGGGTGCTATCACAGGCGCCTGTGGTCCCAGCTACTCGGGAGGCTAAGACAGGAGAAGCGCCTAAGCCCAGGAGCTAGAGGTTGCTGTGAGCTGTGATGCCTCAGCACTCTAGTGAGGGTGACAAAGTGAGACTCTGTCTCTAAAAAAAAAGTCTCTTAGATAAAGCTTAAAAAGAAGCTCTTTTTTCATTGATTAATTTGAGCTCTCTGTAGATTCTAGTTATCAACCCTTTGTCAGATCAATACCCTGCAAATATTATTCAGCCATTAAAAACATGGAGACTTTACATCTTTTGTATTAACCTGGATGGAGCTGGAACACATTTTCTTAGTAAAGCAGTACAGGAATACAGAACCAAGAGTCCAATGTACTCAATGCTAACATGAAGCCAGTAGATGATCTAATACATACTGTCAGCAGAGAAAAACTAAAATCAATTCAAGGTGGGGGTGGGGAACTAGAAAGCGAAGGGAGACAGGAGGTGGATGAGAGTCACGTGTATGGCACACCCTTTGGGGCTGGGACACAACTACAAGAGGGACTTTACTTAACAAATGCAAACAGTGTAACCTAATTCTTAGTATCCTCAATGAATCTGAAACAATTAAAAAAAGAAGAAAAAGGGAGGGGGACTCAGAAAGTTCTATAGAGTTAGTATGGCCATGGTTGAGAGAATGGAATTCAACATAGATTGAAGTCATCTAGAAGAGAAGATTTGAGAAGAAAATGTGGAAGAATTATTGATTATACAAAAAGACTCACTGATTAGAAAAGTATCAACTGGGCAGGTTCTATGTATATAGCACATTCTTAAGCAGAAAATTTCTCTAGAGGTGTCTTAAATCAGCATTAAGTCCAATGTGCTGTTGGGACTCATACCTGCCCTGATAGTATTTTGATAGCTGTTCGGTTCATGAATAAAGGAATAAAGGAGACCTTCATCAATAAGTTATGAGTATCTGAAGCAAACTTTAAGAGAGGGTAAATGAGGAACTCTGCTGAACTATACTTGACTGACACTAAGAATCTCAAGCTTCTGTTTGTAGGTAGAACATTTAGAAGTCCACCTATATCCATCCTTAAAAAAAAATCAGGTAAAATGCACCCAGCTTCTTTCCTCCTGTGCTTTTCTAAGAACGTTGCTCAGAGCACGACTGGGATACTTGATGTTAGATTCCTGAGCAACAGATTTCTCAAGACTGCCAAGGAAAGTAGGGCTACTGTTGACCAGTAAACAAATGTTGTGCAACACATTGAAATGCATGTGGAATGGGTTGTTTTTCTCTATAGTAACCTCAGAGCACAAATAACTCAAACTCCAGGAGGAGTTTTTGTTTCATAAAAATAGTATCTCTTCCCTCAACATGCTACCAAATTGGAAGCATTACAACAGAGAAGACAGAAGAAGTAGAAGATATTTCAGCATTCATAAAGTAATTCAATGTAGTCTGAGCAAATTACAGAATAATTAATAGCTGTGCTTTGTATTTCTGTGACATCAGTTTTTAAACCTAGAAAGTAAAGTCATTCTTGAAGGTTCTTAAAGTTTGATAACAGGTTACTACTGTGCACTTTTAAAGACTTGTTATGTCCGTATTAACCAGCTGACTTCAGTGGAAATGTAGAAGACAGTAAATGACAGTAAAACAAAAAATTCTCTTATGGTTAATATTATTGTGGAACAAATAAGCCATATAGCCTTGAATGTAGAGATTAATAATTTTTGTATAAGAACTTTACAGCCAAGTTATCCATCCCAAGTTCCCCTACCCCTTTCCTGTCAAACCTATTCTAAGACCCCAGATTTTGGGAGTCATTAGGTTGTATTTTCCACTATAACAGAATCAGTAACTGATGAATTAGAGCATGGTGAAATATTTGCCAAGCTACCCCACTGCAATGCTTAGGTATTAACACACCGCTAGTTAGATGTTTTGAATTTGTAACAATATTGGAATTAATCAGTTACATAATATAGTAATATGTATTCTATAATTATTGCTTTGAAATTATAGGATTATACATTAGCCTTATAAACTTAACATGCTTGTCTAAAAGCTAAAAAGGACAGGTTATAAGTTAATTTTTAATTTCCAGTATGTCATGAATTAATAATTTGATAAAAATGCAATAAAACTGAACTACTAGAGAAATGGAACAAAAGACAAAAATTTTAAAATTATTAAACTATATGTGCATTTGAATAGTGTGTTAAATTCCTATAAATGCACCTAAACTCTTAATTTTTATTTTTAATTGATAAAACCACTAAAAAACAGTGCATGAACTAGCACTGGCCTTAACTATACTTTGAATAGCTCACACTAGAATATTAATGAAAATTTATTTTTAATGTTCCCCCAGAGTCAAAATTTTATGATGTTATAATATTAATTAAAAAATAGACAAAATTAAGTGCCTAATCAACAATGATTTTACATTTTTAAATCAGTTTTATGTATTAAACCATTTTTACATAATAAATGAAGGGAACAGAGACACTGAAGAAACAGAAGAGAATGACCCAGTGGCAGAGTTTGCTACTAGCTCACCTCATATCCACTCTTTTCATTCTTAGGGACAAACACCTGTTTTTTTCAAGGTGGCAATGAGCTCCATTGCAATTAAAGGTATGATTGATAATATCAAAATGGAAGTCCCTAGGTAAGGCTTCTGAAATTTTTTCAAAAGGAATTTCAAAGAAGCTTATGCAACTCACAAAAGGGCCTTTTTGTTCCTTTCTCTTCCCCTGCTCTCTTCCTGGAAAGTGAACACACACACACACTCACACATTTGAGGTGCCAAAAAAAAGTACATACATATTTTAAGAAAGGAAGAAATTGTATTAAATTTGTAATACTCAAGTCACATTTGACTTCTGCAATTACAAGTGGTGCTCAACACAACTTATATTCACCTTTTGTAATTAGTATATACTATCACTATCACAATTTTAGTGCCACTTTTTTCTGTCTTAAACTGTGTATACATTTTTTTTTGGCCGGGGCTGGGTTTGAACCCATCAACTCTGGTATATGGGACTGGCACTCTACTCCTTTGAGCCACATGCACCATCCTGTGTATACATTTTTTGACACTCTCTGTACATAGATAGCAAAACCTCCCTAGAACCACCTCCCTACACTGACCACCTCCTTAAGTTGACCTCATTTTCACAGACTGGACATGCCCCACATGTCTGTATCAGGACAGTAGACCTAGTTTCTTATGTTGACCACTTTCTTATATTGACCAGTTTGTCACAGTCCCTTAAGTGGTCAAAATACACAGGTTGTACTGTATAAATTTCTTATTTTATTACAATATCAGAACAGGGCAAAAATGGTAATATTAGTCATTTATTTTGTTCACATATTAAAATTCTATGATATCACATTTATCCATTCATGCATAATTAAAAATAAGATTGTGTTGTGAATAATACTTCAGTAAATGGGGCAGTGCAGATATCTTTATGAAGCAGTGATTTCGTTTCCTTTGGGTATATGACCAGAAGAGAGATTGCTGGGTCATATGGTAGTTCTATTTTTAATTTCACTGGAAGTCTTCATACTGTTTTTTAGCAATAACTGTACATTCCCACCATATACTCTCACCAACCCTTGCCTTTTCACTTATTTGATAATAATTACCCCACAGGTGTGAAATAGTCTCTTATACTGGTTTTGATTTGCGTTTTCCTGATGATTGTAATATTAAGTATCTTTCCTCTATTTGTTGGTTATTTTTACACCCTTACAGAGAAAAGTCTTTTTAGATCCTTTGCCCACTTTTAATTGATTTTTTTACTTTTCTACTATTAAACTGTATGAGTTCTTTATAAATTTTGAATATTAAACCTTCATCAGATAGATGTTTGCAAGAAATCCAAATTTAGACAGAATTGAAAGATAAGCCCAGATTTATTTTATTCTGAAATCTATGGTCTTTGATAATTTCCTGGGAAATAAAAATATAGATACAAACTTTTTAAAAAATATAAATTTGAATTATTAATGTGTTTGTAATTTGATTTAAACATAGGTAAATTAGTAGAGTGAGAGAATAATTTAAGGACATTTATCCTTTACTTTAAAGAAACTATAAATGTCTTACCACAAAAAATAAATGAGGTGATGATTATGTTAATCAGTTTGATTTAAGCATTCCACATTTTATATCAAATCATCACATTGTACCCCATAAATGTATACAGTTTTGATTTAATAAAAATTAAATTAAAAAAATTAAAATCCATTAATATATTAAATTAAGTTGGCGGTATAGAACGTATCAAGATATTTTGAATAGAATCCATAAGAAATAATAAAAAGTTAATGAAGCAAACTAATATTTATTAATATAAAATCAATCAAGAATTAGCCTAAAATAATTTTATAATATTTGCATTATAGGTATGAATTAAATTGTATCAATAAAATACAGCACTTGTTTTTTATTTGGCACTCTGTTGAATAAAAGAATTATGTCAGTTCAATGGCAGAACAATTATCTAAATCTTTTCACTGATAGATAAAACTAGGAATGCAGTTTGAATAAATACACAAATTGTTGGCTTTACTGAGTGGTTACTATCAAACTACATGGGAATACTGAACAGAATCTGAAATTTCCAACATATTAAAATATGTATTGAATTATTTAAAAATAAATAAAATATATTAATCAATGCATTTAGAAAACACAACTTTTTAGTTAAGTGGAACAAGTTTCTCTGTAAACTCATTAGGTGAGATAAAAAGACTAATTGTTCATAACTGTACAATTTGGATAATGCCTATTTTTGTTACTTATAAAACATTATCTTTGCATATTTGATGAAAGATAGTTACTGACTTCAACACAAAGAAGAAAAGCTTACAGTCATTTTACAATACCTGAAAAACCCTAAAATTATAAAAATGGCATGAATTGCATTAATAGCACAAAGTTCATAAATTTAAAGAAAAAGTTTAACTTTGCAAAAGTGAGGCCATATTGTCAACTTTGACAATAAAGAAAAGCAAGGGCTATTAGATTTAAAGAACGATCATATTCTTGAAGTATATTTATATGAAATGAATTTTATAGATTATGTTTGTTAATGAGAACAAACATCCACTGATTATGAACAAAACGAACAAAACATTAAATACTCTTCTTTCTTTGAAATTCACATTTTAAATTTAGAATCTAGTCAAGATTCACAGATTCACTTGGTAATTATATTTCTCAGTTATTTTTAATCTAGACTTTAATCTAGGCAGAGATTTTCACTGTAGCTGTTCTTTTCCTGAAAACATTACATTTTTGTTATAAGTATAAGCCAGTTGCCTTGAAGAATGTCCAACATTCTGGATTTGTCTTATTTTTTTACTCATGGAATCATTTAATTTTCAAATGTTTAAAGATATCTTTATCAGACAGACTTGATCAGAAATTTCATTTTGATAGAGAAATCCAAGTGTAAAACCAGAAAGAATTTTCCACCAAAACATCCACAAATTGAGATAGATAAGAATGAGCATCAGAAGTCTCTGACTCTTTCAAATTTAGAAAATTTTGTTAGAAAATTCTCTGAGTTTTGATAAAAATGTAGCTGGATATGTAGATTTGATTCTACTGTGCCAGCCCGTATTTCTTACAAGTTGAAATTATGAACTCTGGATAAAATAGAAAAAGTAACTACTTGAGGAATCTGAAAGGTAAACAAAAGCAGAAAGTTTGTGCAGGTGAGTAAAATTTTGAAGATGGGACCTGCAGAGGGGGAGTTTCTTGCTATTTTTCCTTCTGTGCTGAAGCAGTGCAGGCAGGAGGTTAAAACTCCCATGGATATTGGACCTCTCTTTTCTAGATCTTCTTGGAGTGTTTTGATCTTGTTGTTTCCATCAACTCTCCCACCATCAGAATAGAAGGGACCTCCCACTCTCAATATTATCACTAGTGAGGGCTTGAAAAATAAAAACATTCTAACTTATTATTACTTATATTTCCATTAAATGTTTTAAGTATTTTTTCCACATTTTATATTTCTTCTTTTGTGTATTATTTACTCTTGCTCTTTGGCTTACTTTGAAGTAATGTTATGTATTGCTATAAAATTATTTTTCGCTTTTATTATCCTAATTATTTGTATTACTTGATTTTCACTTACTAATTATAATTTTAATAATATGAATGTTAACATTCGTGTATAATGATACACAATATTTGATTAGATTTATACATTAATTTAATTTTAATAATATGAATGTTAACATTCGTATATAATGATACACAATATTTGATTAAACTTACACATTAATTTATTCAACCAGTGTTTTTGTTCCTTGTTTTCTCACCCTGTAATAGAGAGAACTATACCTGCCAAGTGTTTTGTCACCAGGCAGAACCTAAATGCTGCTTACTTAGCCAAATCCTTTCTTTCTGTCTGTAGCTGAAAGGCAGCAAATCTACCTGGCTCCGCATCCCACTTTCTAGCTGGCACATTTCCCCGTGTGGCTAAATGGAGGGGGCGCGTCTCTGACCCTGCTGCCTCCCCTTCCAGGCTCACACCTTGGCCTCACTGTGTCCACCCTATGTTGTTTGGAGGATCCCCTGGGCGGAATGAGCATTGCAATGTGTCTTTCCTATCTATGCTTCCTTGACCTTATATGTGGGGACTTCAGTCTCTGAATCAATACATAAAGTCTGATTTTTTACTGTACTTAAAAGTATGGTGTACACTACTGGTGGGCATTTCTCATTTTTATGCCTTAGTAAAATCTTGGGTTTCTAAGACGATGAGGGCAGCACTAAAATATCTTTCTTAGGGCAGCAGACCCTGAGCATACAGTTTGACGAATAATATTCATCATAACGGCGGTCTATTTATGAAGTGAAAGGATAGATATTGTGAGAATACTGAATAATAGGATTGATTCTGTTTCACTCCCACCATTGCTTGTAATAAGGACCTGTGACCTCTGAAATTGAGCAGCATGCCTTTATGAATATCCAGAAAGCATAAACATGCTATTTAGTCTCATTATCATAATGCTTTTGGTATTAAGGTTTTGCTGGAATTTGGATTTAAATTTGTTTAATTCTAATTAATAACTCAATTTTATCATTTTAACGTGTATAAGTCCTTATCCATTATGAAAAAATTACATTTCTACAATATTTTTCAATAATTCTCTTTGCTGAAACCAATAATAAAAAACGAAAGCAATGGTAGCTTACACAATGGGTTACTAAAAGGTACTTTGGAGAGAGAATATAAAGCTGTAAAAACTATTGGCATGACACACCCTGTGTGAATCAATAACTTCAATAATATAGAAAAAAATTATGTATAAATGTTTGCTTTCTATTCTTTGTATATTGTTACTATTTTAAGTATCAGATACTTTTGATCCTTTCCTTTTTTCACTATGAGGTGGTAATATTCAGCCTATTTATTTTCTTTCCTTATATGAGACTAATTATTTGGGGGGGGTGGTCATCATTTTGAGGACGTATTGTGTTGTTAGTTGAACATAAGTAGGAAATATTACAGTATTTTCACTCTACCATAAGGACGTTGTTTTCACTAGTCCCTAGCTCTGTGGTTAATAGCAATAGTCTGTTCTCAGTAAATATTAAGAATGACTGACCAAACTCTTTTTTATTTCTTCCTTTTTTAACTTAAAAAGATATTCCAGTATAGGTTAAAGTAAGTAAAATAGATATTTAATGTTTCAATTATAGGAAAAAATTATGCCACACTTTAAAAGGATTAATTTTGCTAAATTGATTCAAATTTAGAGTTGATGTAAAAACAGTCATAGAGATTCAAACTAGCTTTTGGACCATAAATAAAGTATAAGAATAAAGTGGCAATGAAGCAGAACTGTAGGAGGTGTTCAGGAAGTTGCAACGAAAGGTGGTGTTAGGACTGATCATTTTTAACATTTATCATTTATTAATGACTCAGAAAGAATCTGTGAATAGCACATTGGGGACCTTTGTAGCTTGTGCAAAACTGGCAGGTGTTGCAAGCAAGAGCGACTGAGAAATATAATTGACCCAACAAAAGCATAAACGTGGTGAATTTTATTATCTTTATAAAGATATACATTAGAATAATTAAAAATTCAGCCTTTATATAAAAAATGCCAAAGAATGATCAAGAAGTGATCCAGGAGACAGATGGTGTTTAGTATTTCGAAGGCAAGGGCTCGGAGCTTTTTGCGGTGTCTTACCCTGCGTCCCTGTTTGTCTTCCTTGCCATCTGTGGAGGGAACACTTGTCTCAAACCGCCACCTTCATTTGCATCTATCTGCCCATATTATTCTTAAAAAATCAGCTAGTCACAATGGAAAGAGGATTTACTTGTTAAAAATATTTGCCTTTAGACATCTATAGCATCTATAGTGGTTGAGGATAAGGATTCTGGAAGGAGCCAGATCATGTTCCACTTAAATTTCTGCCACTACCCACATAACCCTGGCCAGGTCACCACGTAACTGTGGCCACGTCACTTAAACTTGCTGTGTCTCAGTTTCCTCCTATTTGCAAAGAGAAAATCATATTGTGTCTGACGGTGTAAAGATATGTGAAGTGCTCGCCACACAGAAATTGTGCATGTGTTAACTACTAATAGTGCTGCTATTAATCTCATCATGATTGTATGAATGCCTTACAGACAGAAATGGGAAAAAAACATTTTTTTGTCAAGTCTTATGTCTAAAGAAGAATTGACGTGATGGATACTTATTTTTCCGGCTCTGAAAATAGTTTAGTGATAGGTTCTCTTGGGTCCCAAGCCTCTTCACTGATATTTTAAATTATATGCATGGAGGTGCCTCTGGTTGAATTAAAATTCATTTTAGAATTGTGATATTTTAAACATCTCATTCTTTTTCTCCATTAAATAAAAACTGTTATATAACTGGGTATGGAGTCGTGCCGTCACGGCAAGTGTCAGAGAGCTGGTATCCAATCTAGACCGGCAGAGTAGAATTTAATGTTTTATCAGTCAGGCAGGCCAGCGTGCCAATGATGTGGACATTTGATTGGGTAGAGAGACACTGTCCTTTCCTGATGAGTATTAGAAGGAGAAAAAAAAGGAATGACTCGTTCCATTATCATTGATCGTAATACATTAGGATCAATACTAAGTGAAACCAGGGGGTAAAATCAAAACTAAATAATCTAGAATATATACCTTTATCTGATGCAGAGGCAGTCTAAGGCTGACAGCAGCATAAAATGATAAAGATGGATCAAATATGATACCACATACTTAGATAGGAATATCTACCTTGTTACTTTAAATAAAATTGAAAGCTTATGGGGGGTGAATGGTACAGTGCCGGTGAAGGAAGCATGATACTATGATACCGGAGAGTTGCACTCCGTTTATTTGGCCATCCAGGATCCAGAAAGTACAGATCAACTAGTCCAGATGTGTGCAACTTGAGCTGATTTAAAAAATCGATGACAGATTTAATTGATACACAGAGAGCTCTGTAAGGAATGAGGAACGTGCAGGCGGGCTAGGCCGTCTGCCTGCCACTGGTGTTGCAGCAGAATCATTTCTGTAAGCATTGAAGATAAAGCCAAAAATAAACTCAGTAACCTAATTATCAAGAAAAATTTCCTCACTGTAAGAACAATTTGGTGCTGGGAATTCTTCAGTAAGTTGAGGGCAGCTTCAGGAGATGGGGCTGATTAAAGTAGAGGGACCCTCCCTCTCCACCCCAACGAACGTAGAATTGTCTCTGGGCAAATGGATAAATAGTGACAAATGTTTACCTTAAAGCTGGAAAGTGAGTGGGATTTCTCCATTTTCAGTGTATTTTATTGTCATTTAGCAAGCCAGAGGTAAAAAGATGCAACTGAAGATCAAACGCCTGGTCCGGTCTGATGTGGCAGAAGTTTAGTTTTTACTTGTTTCTTTACTTTGCAGGTGTTACCTCAGCCTTCAAACAGTGGGGGGTAAACTGAACTTATGTAAGTTCTATAAAACTACAGGGATCAGGATAAAAAAGATCATGCTCGACAGTTCATTCCAGCCTACTTCTCAAAGACTATTTTACAAACAAAGTGTGACCTTCTTCTTTTAGGAATTTAGTTTCACAATTTCAGCTACCCAGCAATCGACTAGATTTTTTCCAGCCCCCTTCAGTTGTGGATACAGGCCTGCAGTGCCCTGGAATGTGGTCAAGATGGCGAGGGCAGGAGCAGCCGTCTAGCGCCAGGAGTTAGACACCACTTTTTGAAGATGGCAGAGAACAAGACAGAAGGAAGATTGTCCCCTGGCAAATTTGTGGAGAATAGCTGCTATGCTATATTGCATTTTTATATTAGAGTGAGAAATAAACTTCAATCTTTTCAGTTAGGCCTCACTTACTTAGCCAAAGTGACATCCCGAGAAATGTACATCCCTAAAATCCAATAGAGTCAGTTCTTCTTGCTGTAAAACAGGATAATCATATTGCTTACCTGGGGCTGCTGTTAAGAATGTCGAGCTAACTCACAGAAAGAGAGAGGCTCTCTCAGACAAAACATTTATTTGGGAATGAGCTTTGTAATGGGAACTCAGTTTCATGGTAAACTCTGCCTGTATTCAAGGAGGTAAATGAAGGCAATGGGTTTTAAAAGGGAAATTGAGGAAAATTACATCAGTTGTTTTGAACTGATTATCCTTGGCGACAGGGATCAATATGAAGACGGCATTAGTCCAGGATTGGTTGCTGGGCAGATGTCCTCACAGAAGTATTTTTAGTGGAGGGTTGTGGTACAAGGTGGGTTTTGTGCAGTCTTTGAGACAGTTCTTGTTCTCAGGCAGAGGCAAGTGGGACTCCTGCTTGCATGCCCTTCCTTTGCTCCGTTTTGTCGGGGTTTGGCATAATATAAGTGACTTCATTTTGATTCTAACAACTTTCACAAGATTAAGAAAATCATGCCTATAAAATCGTCAGCATCATGTCCCATACATGTTATTCCCTCCAGAAATGCTGGTTTGTATTTAATTCTTTTGGTAATTTAAATTCTGTATCAACATCTCTTGATCTTATATTTGTTTACTCTGCCACCTCACAACTTTGAGTCAGTCCAGCCACCTGCCTTCTGGGCACCCCCAATGTGGAAGAAAGCACTAGTCATGCAGCCCGGGCAGCCAGGCATCCATGGTCCCTGGCCTTGGTTGAGCCTTCTGGATGGCAGGACTACCTGCCAACGTCACTTCCTGTATGTGTGTCTGCGTTCCATTTCACTCTGCAGTCCTCCAAGGTATAGCTATCTTGCTTAAGCCACTTGCCTCAAAACCTTGTCCTCCAACAGTGAGTATTAAATATATCATAACAAATCCCTCAATTTCCCAAACCTGGGAAATCTGTACTCACTGAAACCTTTATTCTTCTCTTTTTAGAGGAAGACGTCTCTTCCTTTCTGCACTCTGATCACTTCCTGTTTCTTGTGGGACCTGATTCCTTTGTTGTCGAGTATTTTAGATTTTTTTCTCTTATATTCATCTTTATATAGACAGAAAAGCATAAGCTCAAATCTTTCTCCACCTGTGAAAGTCATTGCCCCTCAGCTCCCAGAGAGCGAGGATGCACGCGTGAGCCACTGCGCCTGGTGAGATGGCTTTTTTGATTACCAATAACCCTTGGCCTTCCCTTCAGTTTCTTTCTTTGCATTCACCCCAGAGGGTTTTTTTTAAATTTGTATTTTATCTTCTCCCTCTCTTACACTTTAAAAATTTTGACGTTGGCTGTCGTCCTTTCCTCGCCTGCCAGCTTCTCTTCTAAGACCACAGTGTTTTCCTGGTTAGCATCCACCATTGTTTCCTTAAACATCATTTAATCTTCATGCTTCCTTGTGACAGGTTGAGTTAATGAACTCCATTTCAAACTACTGTTTAAGGGCCTCCATCAAAAGGCAAAAAGCTAAAAACTATGTGTCCCAGATACGATCGCAACCATTGACTTTTTTTTTTCTGGCTTCTGTAAGCAAATTCACCACGTGAGAGTGGCAAGGGAGGCATGAAATAAAAGTTTACGTGGATAGTCTGTCAAGCAAAGTCGCTCTGCCTTTGATGGAGGTCTTGATATGAAGCTGGTCCCTAACGTCATGGGTGTCCAAAGTCAGGGCAAAGAACATCTCAATGTCACTAGAATTGGCATGTTTCTGAATCTGAGGGATAAACTCTTAAGTTTTCTGATTCTATTCTTTGCTGATCTAAGCAGATATAGCAACTCCATTGGTGGGTCAAGCTTTTGACGTCACTCAGGGAACTGTTCCTGAAAGTTTAGACTGGAGGCTTTTCACAACTGCTCTGATTCTGCATATGCCCCATAACCCATAATAGGTCTCTTTTGGCTTATCCTATGTGCAGTGGATTTTGTCATCTCCAGTCTCAAACCCCAGTCTAACTCCCACGTCTGTGTCTGGCTCAGTCTTGTCCTGGGAACTTTGTACATCTTAATTATTACTCACAACTGGCTCACCTAGCTATACCTACAAAGGTGGCAAATCGGACAGGCTGAAAACTAAACATATTGTCTACCCCTTCAAACTTAGGTCTATTTTTAAATTCCTAAATGTTGTTAATGACACCAGTGTCTACATAGTAATTCAAAGTAGAAACCCAGGGGATCGATCTCTCTCTCTCTCTCTCATACTCCCATCCTGTCACTGTCTAGCTAAGTCTATCTCGTTAATTACCATCATGACCGATGCCACCTTTGTTATCTTCCTTGTTGCTTTCACTCCAGCCCTCATTCTTTTTGACCTTGTTATTTCCCCGACTTTCCAACTTTTCTTTGCCTCTATTCTTGCTCTATTCCCATCTAGCAACCTCTCTTGGGACAGTTCCTCTATTGCTTAAAAACCTTCTCATTGTTTATAAAATAGAATACAAAATTCCTAACATGGAATACAACACCCTCCTTGCTGTGGTCCGCAGCAGTCCCTGGGAGTTAATCTTGCCTGCACCCTGTATTTCAAACTCCATCATTTCTGAACTGCCCATAGCGCTCTGAAAACACCAGGCTCTTCAGTTCTCTGTCCGTTTCTCCTTTTGCCCCCTCTCTCCATCACCCTGTCTAATGTAAAATATCAAGTTGGATGCCTCTGCCATGTATTGCCAAATACATTTTCTTAAAAGACAGACATGAAGTTGGCATTCTTTCTAATGTTTGGAGGGAAAAAAGATCTTTGCAATACATAATTACAAGAATTATGTTATTTCTTTTAGAGTTTAAATGACTTCCTCAGGTTTTCCCAGCATAGAATCTGGGAATCTGGGAACGTCTGAATCTCAAATTCAGATTTTCTTATATAAACCCAATGCACCTCTTTTCACCACACTGAAATGAAAGATAATCCAACAGGGAGGAAGTTGGAAAATAAACATGAAAGGAAGGTAAGAATCTTGGTCTCCACTGGTACAAATATTTCTACAGCTTTTCTGTGAGCCTTTCCAAATAACAAGTTGGAACACTTGGAAACTCAACTTTGAGGGTGCAGTAGTAAATATTAATAGTTACTATTTTGAAAATATTCAGAATAGTTTACATTCCTATTTATTGCAAATTAGAGAAGTATAGTTACCAGTTAAAATGAAAGAAAAACTCCATAAGGTAGATTTTTACTTCAAAATTTGCTTATAATACTAGATGACTGTTTAATTCGAAAATGGAAAGACAGACAGATGACTACAGTCATATTTTCTTTGGCAAAGATGGAGAACTTGTGGGTGAGGGAAGTGAAGTGATTTGGTCAAGGTTATAGAGATGTGGTAGACGGTAAAATTATACTTATTCTAGAACAGTTGTTATTTGGCTTGATTTTTCTTTTCTTTCTTTCTTTCTTTCTTTCTTTCTTTCTTTCTTTCTTTCTTTCTTTCTTTCTTTCTTTCTTTCTTTCTTTCTTTCTTTCTTTTTAAGTGAAATCAACTGCTTCACATGAGCCACTGATCAGGGACCAGATGGCAAAAACTTCCAGTCTCTACCTCCTAAGGCTATATTCAGACCAATAAACGCCTGCATCGCATTATCAGTCCCTTGAGCTCTCCATTCCTCCCACATTGTACTGTCCTTTACAAGCAGAAAAGTGTCATTATTTTAAAACTGCCCTTGTTTCAGATAACTAAAAGATTCTGATAATTTAAACAGATTTGTCCTTTTAGTTTTTTGATTTTGCATGACATTACTAAACATGAATTGAATTCTACTGCAATAGAAATTAGCAAAACCTCACCAAATCATTGTAAACTGTAACACTCCAACATCTCTCTTCTCTGTCAAGAATTATAAATGATGGAATGTGATTGCCAAGGATAGAAAGTGAAAACATGGAACACTCAGTTAAATTTGAACTTTAAGTAAACACATTTGTATTTCTAGTATACATAGAGTCATTCTCTGTGTAGGTAACTTTGAAGGTAAGAGTACGATCATTGCCATAAATGTGATTTAGTGGTGTCTGTAATTAATTACTAACACTCAGAAAAGAAGGAAAAGATGGAAGCTTGCCTAAGTACAAATTTCATGTTTAATGTTATTCTTTTATCCTGTTTCAAGAGCAGTGAAAGAAATGCGACGTCTAATATTTTACCATTCTGATATGGATCTGTGTGGACTCAGATCACACAGCCATGGCAATGAGGGCATTAGTGGTAAATCTAAAGGGGACTTCAGAATCCCTTTTGAGTGTATGTTCTTGTCTTGACCCATAGAGATTCATACATCTAATATCCTCTAACACTGATGAATATAAATCTTAGCCACTGAGGAGAGATTATAAATCCTTGTAATTCAAGATGTTAAGTAGCCCCACCTCTGAGGTTTAACCTTATGAAAACCAATGAAAGCAGTAAAATTGAAAGTTCTGGAAGCTGACACTCTGCTCTTAACCCAAGATAATTTAATATAGATAGTAAAGGTTTCTGATTTACAAACTATGCATTCTGATGGTTGTAACATGACGTCAGGCATGTAGCTATAGATGATATTTTAAAACAGTCGTTGTTTGAAAATGGAAGCTACTTTATTGTACTTTCCAACTGGTTTTGAAGTGTTAAAGGGAATAAATCTATCATGAGTATGCTGCTAGCTATTTTGCCTTCTGAAAATTCAGGACATTATAATACCTTCTGTGAATGATTATTTTTTTCCAAATAAAAAAATTCCAAATAATTTCCAAATAAATTATTTTTTTCCAAATATTTGACAACATGAAATGTCCTTATAAATGAAAAATGTAATAGTAAAGAAAGATATTTCTCAGTGCAATACATAATAAAATTTTATTTTATGGACATCTATTTATCTTTATTGATTTCTAAATTCCTGTTTGAAGCAAGTTTATAAGATGGTTTGTAACTTTAAAAAATGGAAATTGTGTCTGTAAATTCATGCAAGTATTAAACATTTGTATGGAAGGTGGCTCTTTTGTTCCTAGCTTTCTGGATTCTTTTGGAATACATCGAGTTTTGGGGTGGTGGGGACTGTGGGTGCTGGAGTGGTTGGTATGTGTCAGAGAGCAGAAGAAACACCAAAGCTGAGTCCTCAGTGCCACGTGGCTGGGGTTGAGGATTTCCGAGGTGGCAGGAGCTTCACGCACACTTCAAAATCATGAAAAACAATTATTGGGAAAATGTCATGTCCTCACAGCTCACTCTACATGCTGCTTCTAATCTTATATTTGGACAAGTACAGGCACAAATCTACTAACAACAGGTATCGTCTTTTCCCCTTTGTTGCAATGTAGTATTGATCCCCGTGGAAGAAGGTTGATGCGAATCCCAGAATAGGCTTGATTACAAGTGTACACAAAAAAGCGATTGGCAGAGTAAGGGGTTGGTTACCAGGTTGCATTTTAGAGAACCGCAGTATTTGTATTGAGCAGCTGCAGCAGCAATCAACAAGGAAGCTGTTAAATACATATACGTCCATGTTAGAGTCCTCAGTCCCGTGTAAAATTCATTTCTCCTTTCTTTGAGCCACTTCCCACAAAGGCATTTCAGTGGCATCTCTGTTATCGTGACGCACTTGTCACCACTGACTCAATAAATGCCAAACTGGAAAATTAACGTAGAGTGAGACAGGGAGGAGAGACAGAGTCTGGAGTATGGTTTCTCCATTCATAGCATAGGAGGCACTTCCAGTGTGACAGGAAGCACGTTGTCACTACGCCGACCAGCGGCGTGGCATTTTGGGCAGCCTCCAAAGAGTCCTGAGTCTTTTGTGTAGTGAGATCCTCTCTGCTGATGGTTTTTATGCAGTGAACAGAGTGAGTCTCAGAAATAAGAATCTGAAGCTTCAGTTCATAACATGCTTCTGTCCTCATCAGTCTGTCATGTTCTCACCGTCTCACTTTGTTCTGGGGGCACACGTTGGTTTCTCGGGGCATGCTGTTATTAATGTGATTTTTAAAAAATAGTTGAATTCTACTCCAAGGTCACTTGAGAAAACAGGCAAAATGAAAATGATAATTCTTGGTATGGAAACCTCAAAAAGTGAGATAGAACACAATGGTGTTCTTTGCGCACTTGAAAGCGTCTAAGATACGGTGGTCTTGTTAGTGGTATGATAAAACGGAAGTGGGCCTGCCGAGGCACTTCTGTTCACGAGGTGTGAAGGGTGCATTAGAAAGTACGGGAGCAACAAGAAATAACACGTCGGTTTCCTTTCATTTTTGTTTCTTTTCTGCACAGTGTTTTCTTGCCATTGCAGAATTATTTTGTTTAATAACTCAGTGCAATATTTATTTGCTGTAAAATAGATAATGAGCTCTGTAAACTGATAACTAAATTTCCTTCTTTCTACCATCTTGGTTTCCTGTTGTTTTTTCGTGGTAGACTTTTGTTTGTGAGTTTAATCAGTCTACAATAATCTAATCTGGAAGAAATAAAAGTGATTATAATCTCCACTTTGTAAAACCAAAGTAATTTGCATAATCCTCTAAAGATGAAAATTGATGTTTTAATTAGCCATTAATTAACAGCCCTAAACACTGTGCTGGCAGCACAGTGAGTACTTACTAAATATTAGTGATTAGCAACTGGTAAAAATACTGAACAGAGAGTATTGAATTAAATTTTACCTGCGTTAATACATTGAGTACGTAGGAAACAGAGACCGAATAAAATTCTCCAGATATTTCACTTATATATTTTTATTACATATTTTATATTTTTCTTTTGGAATACTTTTTTGCAAATAAAGGCTATAAAAGCAAGCATTCATATTAATATTAATATTTTTAGGTAAAAAATAAAAATAATTATTTGGTTTAGAATCCCCAACTTCATTTTGGTTGATAGATGTGGGCATGGTTGGCAGTCTGATTCAAAGAACTCTCGTAACAGAGGGCTGCATATTAAGATTTCAGGGCACTGACATGAAAGGAACTGAATCACTTTACCTGTACGACTTCAGTCAATGAGATGGGATGTTTCCTGTCTGAGCGCTAAATACTATGATGCTTGCAATTAAAGCGCAGAGGAACTGTCTGATTATAAATAAGAAAGGACTTTTAACAAGGATTTTCCCTTGAAACAGACTGGCATTCACAGGACAAAGGAAAATGTAAAGTTTGTTTTTCTTTACAGTTTAGGAAAACTAAATTACAAAGCCATGATTTAACTGCATGTTTGCATGAAAATTTCTGTGACTATGGAGCGCTTGCTTAGTGTGGACGAGCATATTTAGTGGTATAATTCAATTTTACGTAGCAAGACTGAAATATATCTTCCCAAATTTAAGCCCGTAAAAGTAAAGATGGACAAAATATTCTCAGCTGGTGATACCACAAATCTTTAAAACCACACTTCAAGAGAATTTGATACGTCTCAAGTAGCAACAACTTCTTAAATGCAGCAGGATGAAATTTTGAAACATAAGAACCAACGATTTCATTTGATTATGACAATACTAGTATATTTACAACACAAAGGAGCTTGCATTTCTCAAAGATAATCTGTAACATCAAGGATCAGGGATTTTTTTTACAACTATCTCAGTCAATTAATATTGAAGTCACAAAAATGAAGTAATATGTGTGGATAATATTTTTAATTAGATAAGTAGGAAAGATTATTTTATATAAATTAAATGAAACAGAAATATAACTTATATAAAATTTTATAGAAAGTGACTTTATTAATAACCAAAATTATAAACATAGATAAACAAGTCTCTTTAAAGTATTTGAAAATAAATATTTCATGTGATCTTTATGTGAATGGAAAATTTAGGAGGTATGGTAAACTGAATGAGCTAAGGTTCAAACTATAAACAATCTAACTATTTTAAGCATATAGGCATTTATATAAACTATTAAAACTATATGGCAACCTTATTTATATGAATATATTTTTGCTATAGTTCTATTTGAAATCTTTCTATGGTGCAAAGATTAAAAATTTAAGGGTACTGTTTTTCCTGAAAGTCCATGGATATTTTATGAAGGAAAAGTCCCCATGATTCATTAAAACATCAACATTCTTGAGAAAGATTAATTTTGCTGTTCTAAAAATTATCATGTTTGACTAATAGTACATAAATACCAGAATCAATTATTAAAATACTATCATTATGATTTTGATATAAAAATTTCCGATCTAACTTTCACAAGCATACTTTTGTATTTTGATTGGGCTACTTCTAGTTGGAATTTTTTCCTTAACAAATGGTGACTTTGAAAAGTTTAGAGAATGACATAAATCAAACTGGAATGGATTCGAATGTAATCTAACATCATCCTAATTTGCATCTGAGGAGACTGAGGCCAAGCACACTTAAAATCAAGTCCATGTTACTGGCAAATTCTAGGTGAAATCTCAATTCTTCCAATTCCTAAACCACTTCCCTGGGCCACACTGCCTAAATCACATTGTTCTTGTGAGAGCAGATGCATCAGTAGTTAGACAGGAGCAAGGTGGATGGTGGATGTGGTTAGGCCATTTGGCTGTTTTGGCCATTTTGAACTGGCCACTTGGGTCAGGCTGGACTGAGCTGTTATGGGAATGGAACAAATTAAATCCTTGCAGGTGGGTTGTGTGGGGGATTGATTAATGTCCCTGGGACTTTCTGACACGAGCAAATTGATAAGCGTTGTTACGGGAGCAGACATGTTATGGGAATAGAGTTGATCAAGACCCTGGGAATTTCCAGGAAACAGTTGGCACCCACAAAAGTCACATGTGACATGTAGACACCGTGCTTTCTGTAGGGCCTGCAGTCTCTAGGACAAGACCTGGATTGCTTTACGTGTCAGTAAAATAAACATTTCTCTATTGCTAAAATTGTATGTGTTCTTGTTCTTTTCAATTATTTCTGTAACAACCTGGGGCTGTCACCGTGCCACCTTAGCATCTGTATATATTAAACTGAGTTTTAATTTTAATAAAGGAATTTATTGCTTAAAGAGGTCCCACCAGGAACCCTTTTAAGGCAAAGAACATATGTGTAATATAAAGAATAATTATTCAAAATGGTGGAATGCTGTGAAGCAGCCTCCAGAAGAAGTAGTTTTCAGTCCCTACTGAGGCAATAACCAGGGTAGACTTAGTCATTTCTCCCTTTCTGAGTATTTCCTCCTGTACCAATAAAGGAGTTGTATCAAATGGCTTTTGAAATACTTTCTAGTTCTAGCAGTTCAGTCAAGGGTCACACTAGGAATTACAGTGACCTTAATTTAATCAGCAAGGAGCCTTCTTTTCTACCCAAAGAAAAGGAAAGAGTGTTTATAGAATTGGAGTCCTTCATGGGGGCCATGATAATGACCCTGTCTTGAGTTATCATGATTTTTACCCATATTTTTCAAGGCCCACATTTCAAAGAGTTTCTGAGATGTTATCTTCTCAAACTCTTGATGTAGAATTGCATCTGAGCCTTGCAGTAGAGCAGGACATGATTTATTGTGATAGTTAAGGGTGACGTATGGAAGAGTCAACATGATACAAACACTTACACAGACATTTACATGTGCACTTGCACACTTTTTCTAGCTGCAGCAGTAAGTGAAGTGGTCAATCCCTGTAGCATACACATGAATCTTTTAGCATACTTTATATTTTATCTGAATAATGTGCTGAGGTGTCAATGCAGTAGAAAGGCAATGAGCTCAGCTCACATCTTCCTTTCTTATCGGTTTTAGGAAGGGGGAGAGACTCTCTGGGAGGGAGAATGAAAGAGCTGTCTTGGATTTTCTTCATGTAATAAAGTCCAGTCATCTGTGTATTTTCTCTTAGTATGTACAGTGCTTTCTGGGATACTTAGAATATGGTGAATATTACACTGTCACTTTCTCTTTGATATCTTTCTACAACTTTCCTTCCATTTTTGTGTGAACTTTTTAAAAAAGGGTATAAATCTTTTCATCATGGGCTCATTTGACAAGCTTCTAACTGAGCATGTTAGAATGGCTCATTACAACTGCATGGGAATATTGAGGAAATTAAAAGTTAAATATGTAAAAGGTTAAGATTGCTGTGTTAGATTAATAATCACCACTGATTCGAATTCTTAAACACAACTATATCAATGGAAACACTGCTTTTAGCTTTATTTTTTATCTGAGGCAACTCAATTTTTCTGAGTAATCGATCAGAGCGTCACTGTGCTGAGAGGGAGATTACATCATTGAGTTAATAGTGTTGTGAGGAAATTAGGCACATATCAGCCCTATCAAAATGTATTAATTTGGACAAGATGTCACTTCAGGGAAAAGAAAAAGAAAAAGAAAACCCTAGTTAGGTTTATCTTTTCTGGAGTAATCCAAGGACCTTCTGGTGCTGAAAAGCAAAAAAAAAAAAAAAAAGAAAAGAAAAGATTTCTGATGGCCTTCACAGATAATTTGATCCTTTGAATTAAACATTTATTACAATACTTTTAGTAGAAATAAAAACCCTCAAACTTTTAAAAAGCTGTTAAGATAATAATAAATAATTATGATTTTATGCATATTAAAAGTATAAAAATAGCATATAAACAATTTAAAAGTGATAATATTTGTTTAAGATTTGATAATAAAGAACATATGGATAATTTTTAGAGCCTTTTGAAGGCTAAAGGGGCAAATATACAAACGTAATAGCTCTTCCCATTTTAAAGTCTATTTTAAGTGCATGACATATATAGACACACACACACGTATATGAAATGAATGTATCTTAAATAAATAGGAGATTTCTTTCCAGGAATAATTTTAGAATCAAGTAACTCAATATAGAAAGTGGAAAACATATTTTGAAATATGACAGAAAAATAACTACATGGTGATAGTAGTAATTTAGCTAACATTTTTGTCTTTAAAAGCCTTTTCATGTACAATTTCTTGATCCAGTGAGGAAACGGTGCCCATTTGGGCCTACTAGATAAAGAAAATTATTGGTGAATGCATTTGGAATTATTGATTATGCAGAGGCATAGTGAGAAGTGTTAAGAGGAGACTGAATCAGGGAAATGGTGCTGAATTCTCTCCCCTGGCACTTCTACCCTTGTCTTCCCAACCATCCTCCCTCCCCTTCCCGAACCTTCAAAATTACAGGTGTATACCAATTCAGGAATGATGCTGAAAAGACGAGTGTAATAGTGTGTCATAATGAGGCAAGAAAAGCGTAACATAAGGCCTATTTATCAATTCTGTAATATGCACTTGTGCTGATACGGGGAAGGACTGGGATGCGAGGTTAGTGCTGATCACTGCAGGCCGCGCGAGTGTGTGTTCAGGAGGCCGGTTTACTCTTCAGCTGTCAGTGGGAGTAATAGGAGCAGAACTCTCAAGCCTCCTTTTTACCCTCCTGCTTCCATTTTAGGGTTGTTTTCTTTTCTACTGTTAACAGTTTGTGCAATTATTTTTATCTTTACTTCCCCCCTCCCCCCCCTCTTTCTGTCTCTTTTGTCCTTTTCCCTGTGGCTGGACCCTGTGGTGCTTAATTTAGCAAATTTGTTTCAATTCTCTTTATTGGCCTATGTTAATTTGCTGAAATTTCCACTCCTGGCAGCGTATGTATTTATAAAATGCAAGCCCCTGGGACAGAGCAGGGACTTGCTTCACCACCAGAGAGTGGGAGATAGCTAGTTCAGGCACCTGCAAAAGCTATTTCGGAAGTTTTCGGAGTGAAAAGACATTCTAATCATTACCGGGGAAAAGCAAAGCTCTTTCATTTATAAAGCAGTGTAAGTGGAACTGAAATAAGGCCAGGTAATAAACCATGCTTTAAACATGTCAAGTATTTTATAAACTCTAAACATGGTTTCTAATACTAAGAAATGCAGGTGCCATTAAGGGTTTGTCAAGTAGCCATTGCGAGATTTAAAGAAGCCCAACTGGGGACCAGACTTGCATCTTACATAAGCCTGCAGGGATTTTGTCAAATACTTTTAAAGGCACAAGTATTTTATCATGAGTCTGAGTTTGCCTGCTGGCTAATTCAGGCTCACTGGACTTTTTTTTTGTTTGAGTTTGGTGTGTGTGAAACTCTGCGAAGTCGTCGGATAAAATTCCACATTGTCTGGCGGGTAATGAGTCTGGGCTGGATCAAATCTTGTCAGGTTCAGATTAGAGCTGACCCTATCTTTTGGGTCACATTTTCCAATCCTCACACCACTTTACAAGCTTCGGTGTGCATGAAATTATAAAACACAGAGAACATGAGAACTTATCTCCTAGGTTGTTTTTGTGGTAAGAGAGCCCAGAGAAATAAAGTGATTTTCAGCCCTTTGAGTTTTATTACTTTCTCAAGAACAAAAATTTGGTTAGGGTCAGTTTTCAAGTTTAACAGTTCATCAGCCCATAATTGTGCTCATTATTACTGTAGCCAGCTTTATATTGGAGTTTGATTAATAACGATAAGCACTTCAGGAGCGCTTCCCATTAAATGGCACTAATTACACCGTAACTGCTGTTCAACAACCAAGCAAGTGTAACTACAGTGTCATTTTTATGGAGCCAGATCTGCTTGTAAGGGTACTTTGACAATGCTAATGGGGGAGTGGAGTCACTGAAAGTGTGGTGGCAGAATCACTATTGCTCTAAATTCTATTGACAAGAAATCATGACATCTTGAGGTTCCTGTTGGTGGGAAAAACTTTTGATCGGGACTCAGTGAACGTCTTTAGGATGTAACTAACATGCATTATCTGCTTAGAACCGCTTGGAGTGTTACCATGCCCCTTTGTTAATTTAAAAGAATAGGGTTTGCTTGGAAGACAGGCCCAAATCTTCATTTTACTTATTTGCTCTGATCCTGGGAATAGTACTATCCTTTATGAACCACATCTGTCTAGCAATGTCTGCTCCTGTGTTTGTGATGTTAAGAGTTAGTGAGATGCTTTATGTGTGAAGACGCCTAACTCAGTGCCTGGGGCATAACGAGAGCCTTTTCCATCTCTCATGAAGGCACGGCACCTTCATTCTTTCCATCATTCAGGGATCAGGAATAAATCCTTGTTCTTTTAGTCCTGTTTTCTACTTGAATTAAGATTAAATAAATATTAATGCTTTAAAATATGTCCATAATTAAGGAGGAAAAAATGTGAAACTCTAATAGGAAAGAATAAAACTTAATCCCCATCATATTGCAAAGATGCAGAGATTTAAACTATAGGGAAAATTAGGAAGGTCTAACTTTGATTTACAAGGTGGGATATTGTATTGGAGGGCTGAGGGCAAAAATTTCTGCCAGAACTCAGGGGAGGCTAAATAGACTAGAAATAATGAAGCAATTTGGAGAGGAATAGTTGCACAAGATTTGAACATCTATTAACTTAAGAGTGGTTGGGTTTTGATACTACTTCTGATTCTTCTACTGATCATTGAATTCCGCCCCCCGTCCCCCAAAAAAATAATGTTGAAGAAAAAGAATGAGAACCCGAGTAGTATAATTCACTGCACTCCTCATAGTAGGAGGTATAATTTTTTTTAAAGGAGGAACTACAGGGGACGGGCAGTATCCCTGTTGTAACCAACCGGTTTGCAGACTAAGTATTCAGTAGTTAGTGGTGATAGAGCATTGAATCAGAATTCTCACAGGGAGTCAGAGGTATTTGGTGGCACGAAAGTGAGATGAACAAAGTAAGATCATAATATATATTGTGATTGTGTTTCCCTATTATTTCCATCATTTATATACTTCAATTTTTCTTTAAATCTACTCTGAAGTGAGCTTGTAAAAATTAGCTCAAACAAACATCATGGGCTTGGTGTGAAGGGTGGATATATGGAGAGAAATCACTTAGCTATAATCATTATTATGTAGCTCTGGATTATGGAATATTACACAAAAAGAAAGAAAAGGAAAAATAAAGGGAATCTCAAGTGATCCTCTTTTTTTTATTTTTTTTTTTATTATAGATAAAAATATGCACCATAGATGTGGCCCAACCCATCACCCTTCCTCCACCCAAACCTCCCCCCTCCCTTCCCCTTCCTTGGTCCTTTCCTCATAGTCTTGAGGTATAGTTGGGTTATAGCCTTCAT
>CAUYPK010087814.1:0-23450 GCA_963574355.1 Loris lydekkerianus | reverse complement strand
CAATAGGACTCTGCTGTGATGGTTTGGCCTGGTTGCAGAAAGTTATAGTGAATCACACCAGCCGCTGACCACCATACAGTAACCATGATCTTTTTTTTGGTGGGGTTTCGCCTTTGGGAAGTGCCTGGGTGGCTCATCGGTGTCCAACCACTGTCCTGAATGTTTCCTATTGTTGTAGAGAATCCACTTTTCATCACATATGACGATCCGATCCAAAAAGGATCGTTTTGGTTGCGCAAAAGCAATGAAGAACAAACCTCGAAATGTGTCAATTTCTGCCGATCGTTTAAATCATGGGGCACCCACTTTTCGAGCTTTTTGACCTTTCCAATACATTTTAAATCATCAAAAACCACATGGGAGCTGACACCTAGTTCTTCCGCCATCCCACACACCATTTGTGATGGGTCAGTCTCCACCAGGGTCCTCAAATCCTCGTCCTGGATTACTCTAGATCGACCACTTTGGGGCTCATCTTTGAGGCTAAAATTTCCGGAACGAAATTTTGCAAACTAATGTCGAACAGTGCATTCATTAACACTATCATTGCCAAATGCCTGGTTAATTTTTCAGGCTGTTTCGGCAGCGCTTTGGTTCAATTTGAATTGGTAGAGAAAAATTGGCCGAAAATCGCTTAATGACATCATATAGTAATAGGCTGAAAAGAATAAAAAAAATTTAAAGTAGAAAAAAATGAATAGCATCAATGTATAGAGTACAAAATTCTCCATCAATCAGTATATACCACAACACAGTAGAATAAATATTTATTGAGATATGGAGCTACAAAAACACATGACATTAAAATGGACAAAACTTTTGAAACAGCCTAAATACATTAAAAATCTACATTCTGTTTTTCCTTGGAAAGGCAGATTTGGTAATCCGGGGCCTGGATTCTGATGTTGAGGGAGGCTGAAAAGTGGAAGAAACAGCCAATTGGTTTTAAAAGAGCTGGGAGCTTTACAGTTTGGCCCAGTCTCTACCACTGCCTTGCATTGGGCCCACTTAACTCCTTCAGGGTCCCTTTCTGGCTTCTGCCTGTTCCTTCTGGAAATTTGAGGTTTTGACCTTGATTTAGAAATTTTCCTAGTATATTCATGATTCTGATTATAAGGAAAAATTTCATCCTCACAAAGAGGCATTTAAGAAATATTTATTTATGATGAGGATCTAGCCAATATTAGGCACCTAGTGTGTGCCCACATGCCTGCCCCCAGTTTTTTCTTTGTGATAACAGCTTTATGGAGATAAAAGTCACATATCATACAATTCTTCCATTAAAGTGCATGGCTCAATGGGTTTTAGTATATTCATAGTGCAACTATTGTGCAACTATCACCACAATCAATTCTAGAACATTTTAATCACCCTCCAAAGAAACCCTGCACCTATCAGCAGTTACCCCACACTAGTCCTCAACATACTCAGCCCTCAGCAAACATCAATCTACTTTCTGTTTCTATAGATTTGCTTATTTTGGCCATTTCATGTGAATGGAACCGTAGAATGTGTGGTCCCTTGTGACCAACTCCTTTCAATTAACATAATTAATTTAAAGTTGATCCATGTTGCAGCATCCATCAGTATTTCATTTACTTTAATTCCTAAATAATATTCCATTATATGGACATATCACACTTTATTTATCTACTTATCCATTGATGGACATTTGGGTTGTTTCTAATTTTTTGGCTATTATGAATAATACTGCTGTGAGCATATTTCTACACAATTTTGTGTGGATATGTGTTCTTTTTTAAAAAAATCTATCAAAACGCTGGTTCATATGTTAACTCTATGTTTAACTATTTAAGGAACTGCTGAACTGTTTTTCCAACTGGCTCCACTGTTTATATTCCTGGCAGCAGTGTGTAAGGTTCCAATTTCTCCACATCCTTGCCAACACTTGTTGTTATCTGCTTTCTTCATTACAGTCATGTTAGTGGGTGTGAAGAAACACCTCATTGTGTTTTTGATTTGCCTTTCTTGATGGCTGATAACATTGAATATCTTTTCATGTGCTTATTGGCCACTTGCCAGCCCTACTGTAAGTGCTAAAGTCTAGGAATTCTTTATTCCACAACAACCTTGGGTAAGAAATATGATTATTACCACCCACCCCTATTGTGTACCAACCTTAGACTTCCAGTTGCAAACTTTCTTTTTAGTGTATGAAATTAATCCTCATTCTACACAAGGAAGTTTTAGTTCTGGTTCTGGAGAGGGGTGTAAATCTCAAAAGAAGACTGATGTATTGTTAGCATTTAATAACTAGTGCTTCAGGAACTTCTATTTATCTTGTTTTAATTGACTCAAAAACTTGGCACATAATGTTTCCTCTGTTTGGGCAGTGCCCGTAGCTTAGTCGCCAGGGCATCAGCCACACACACCTAGGGTGGCAGGTTCGAACCCGGCCCAGGCCTGCTAAGCAACAATGACAACTGCAACCAAAAAATAGTTGGGTGTTGTGACAGGCACCTGTAGTCCCAGCTACTTGAAAGGCTGAGGCAAGAGAATTGATTAAGCCAAGAGTTTGAGGTTGCTGTGAGCTGTGATGCCACAGCACTCTACCCAGGTTGACAGTTTGAGACACTGTCCAAAAAAAAAAAAAAAATGTTTCCTCTGCTTGAGTAGTCTTTCTTTGACAAATTTCTTCTAGATTCTCTGGGAAGTTTTCCTAGCCTTCCTGTCTAAATCAACACACTTATTCTCTCTCATGACACTCTGGAATCACCATAATGACATTCAGTCATTAATTTTTTTTTTTTTTAATATTTTCTTCTCCTTTTTCTAAATAAAAACTTTTATTGTATACATTTATAATCATGGCTATATATGAGGTATTTGCATTTGTATTTTACCTTTTTAAAAGTTCTTAATTTTTTGTTATTGATGCACAATAAATGTACATATTTTCAGAGTACATGTAATAATTTAATAATTCACATGTGCCTTTTTTCATTTAACGCTATATTACAGAAATTGCCAGCATGATTGAAAACATGATTTTCAATAGACACAGAATATTAATTTATTGATTACAGAATACCTTATTTAACCATTTCATTTTTTTTTTTCTTTAAAAGAAATGTTTGAATTATTTTACTGCTTTTCTGTGATAAATAACACACACTGATATGAACATCTTTGGCCACGAAGCTTTTTTTTTTTTTTTTTTTGAGACAGAGTTTCACTATCTCACCCTCCATAGAATGCTGTGGCATCTCAGCTCACAGCAACCTGAAAATCTAGGGCTCAAGCAATTCTCTTGTCTCAGCCTCCCAAGTAGCTGGGACTACAGGCACCTGCCACAACGCCTGGCTATTTTTTGGTTGGAGTTGTCATTGTAGTTTGGCAGGCTTGGGCTGGGTTCAAACCTGCCAGCTCTGTTGTATGTGACTGGCGCCCTAGCCGTTTGAGCTACGGGCACCAAGCCAAAGCTTTCTTTTTTTGAGATAGAGTCTCACTCTGTTGCCCTGGGCTAGAATGTAATGAGAACAGCTTAGCTCACAGAGACCTCCAACTCTTGGGTTCAAGTGATACTCCTACCTCAACCTTCTGAGTAGCTGGGACTACAGATGCCTGCCACAATGCCCAGCTAATTGTTCTATTTTTAGTAGAGACAGGGTCTCACTCTTGGTCAGGTTGATCTTGAACTCCTGGGCTCAAGGAATCTTCCTGCCTTAGCATCCCAGAGTGCTAGAATTATAGATATGAGACACCACACCTTGACTAATCTGCATTCCTTTGAGTTATAGTGGGAGCAAGTCTAATAATTACACAAATAATAGAAATACATCTTAGTGGAGATGCTATTATAATTATCAAACAGGTACTACATTATTATTTTCCTAAAAAGTAGATACCACATTATATTCCTAAAAGAGCTCAAGAAAGACTGAATAAGAACATTTGTTGGTAAGGATAAAAGGATGAAGTGGCCTGAGTAAGTGTAAGAAAATTGCTAATAATGGGATCTACAGATAAGGCAGAAGGACATATGATTGTACTATCACTCTGTAGTTCATTTTTTATGCCTTATCGCAGTTGAGGCCTGCTTCCCTATAAGTGATGGCTATAGGCAGCAGAGTAAGAAAAAAACGTACTGGAGGTGGACAGTAGAGTCTGCTGGAGATGGCTTCCCGTGTGCATAACACAGGACTTAAGAAGTTGACAGTTTCAATGGCAGAAGCCTTGGCGAACACTGAGAGGTTATGGATTTTCAAAAGAACAATTTATGTCAGTTTATTTTACCATGAGACTATTTTTTTCCTCTGTGAATTCTCAGCATGACACCTCGGGTAGAGTGTGTGTGTGTGTGTGTGTGTGGGGGGGGGGGATTAGAAGGGCCATTTAGTCTGTTCTCTCTTTCATGAAGGAACTTGAAATATTGGCCGTCGTCTCCAGATGAAGTTATCCGCCCAGTCTCAGGGATGCATTGGAAGGACAGCCTTCGACTCTCCTCCACGCACCTACATGTATTTGTCATGAAGTGCTCACAGCAAACCCATGAAATGGATAGGATTCTTACTGACATCTAAAATAGGTAACCACAGTGTGGGAAGGTTAAGTCATTTGCCTAGGATCAAACGGTAAATGGTGGAGCAAGGAGTCAGATCTAAGTAATTTGAAGAGGATGGGATGGATATTTTAAAATTAGAGAGCACAAACTATGATGAAGTGGGCAGTCACTGGGAAAATGTAGTACCATGTGGTCCATCTCTTTTGTTTTTCTAAAAAAAAAAAAAAAAAAAAACAACTAAATTTTTATTGAAAAAGATGGGGTTTATTTTATTTTATTTTATCTTTTTTTTTTTTTTTTGAGATGGAGTCTTACTTTGTCACCCTTGCTTGGTAAAGTGCTGTGGCATCATAGCTCACAGAAACCTTACATTCTTGGGCTCAGGCAATCCTCTTGCCTCAGTTTTTCATTTTTAGTAGAGACAGGGTCTCACTTTTGTGCAAGCTGGTCTTGAACCTGTGAGCTCAAGCTATCCACAGGCCTTAGCCTTCCAGAATGCTAGGATTACAGGCATGAGCCACTGCGTGCCCAGCCTGGAAATGAGATTATCCAACCTTTGCTTCCTGAAAGATGTTAATTAAATGAAACAGTGGAAGTAGGCAGAAGCGATGGATGGCAGGAGAGATCAGTAGACCCTCACTTGACCATCTGAGGACCAGGCTCATGAATAGGCTATGCCTATGAACAAACCATTCATCTGTTTTTTCTCACATTTGTAATTCATGAACTGGGCAGAGTAGTGGTTAGAGAGCAGAGGCCACTGTGGTGTCCCGTCCCCATAAATATGTGCTGTTAAGACTCAACTAAGTAAGAAAAAAAAAAAACAAAAAAAAGAAAAAAGAAAGACTCAACTAAGTCTCAGTCCTCTTGTCTCTAAAATGGGGATAATAATAATACCTGACCATGGAATTCCTGGGAAGAGTAAATGAGATAATGTATGCAATGTGCCTGTAGTGCCTGACTTACAGTGCTCAAAACTATGAATTGTTAATACTGCATTTAGAAACATTTCTCTTTCAAAAAATGTTTTCTTAGCTTCACGTGTGCTCTTTTGGGTTGGTGGAAATGTCTCAGATGACCCAGTAAAAGGAATAAGATAAAATTCTGAAGCCAAAGTTCTTAACTGCAAAACTCCTTGTCATGAATTGTGTTTAAGGGTAAGAAATGTGGAGAGACAGGGCTGCATAACTGGTCTGTGATAGAGAAAGCTCAGGAGAAACAGAATGAACACAAAGGTTTACTAGGAACACAGAATAAGCAAGAAGCACTCAAAATAAGGTCTTCCTGACGTGGATTGTGAATCATGCTTCTTTTAGCTGCCTATGATGAACAAAACAAGGACAAAACAAAACTCTACTATTTCTCTGCCACATAAGAGAAAATGAGGCTCTCTGTCACAGAAAGCAATGCTTCACCCTTGGCTCTGGGGAACTGGCTGAAGTTGAATAAGTTGGAAGGAATTTGAACAGTAAAACAAAGTACCTGAATTCACAGACTCATCTTCTATGAATAAATCATCTGAATATTATGTCAGAGCTCAAACAAAAGTATTATGTCTCCAAAGTGACACTTTTTCTTCAATTAAAAGAAAAAAAAAAAAAGGGAAAGAGTTGAATGGAGGCCAGAAAGCCAATCAAAACTTTTTTAAAAACTCTAAATAAGGCATTCTATTAAGTAATATTTTAAAAAGAATACTGGATTTCAAACCGCAATTGTCATATAAACAGCTATCAATCTTGTAGCATGTCCCACATGCCAAATTCCTTTTTTTTTTTTTTGGCTGGGGCTGGGTATGAACCCGCCAGCTCTGGTATATGGGGCCGGTGCCCTACTCCTTGAGTCACAGGTGCCGCCCCCACATACCAAATTCTGCATTAAGAATGCAATTCATAATTATTTCATTTTAATTTTCCAGCAGCTCTGTGGGATGACCATCGTTTCCTCATTTTACAGATGATAAAACTGAAGTTCAGAGAAGTTATGATTTACCTGAAGACACACAGTTGAGAGTCTTTGCCTTCTGTGTGATACACTAGCAGTTGGAAGGTGGTCCTCATGCCATCTCTGCACCTGACACTCTGAATGCCCTGGATCCACTAACTCGGCCTCTCTTCTGTAAAATAACAGTATCTGCTCTTCTGCTTCACCATGTCCTTGTCAAGGTCAAATAGAAAACAAGGCAGAAAAACACTTTGGAATTTTCCTGTATCTGGTTCGTGCACTTTGACTCTCTGGCTTTAACTTTTGCATTTGGGCAATGAAAGCTTTAGACTACTTGCATTAAACTCCTTTCCAGACCTGAAAGTGTAGAATTTTGCATCCTCACATCTCTCTCATTTCCTCAGCCATGAATTGGAGTCAGGGGCTGTCAGAGAGGAGAACGGGAAGCTGTTCTCCATTTGAACTTTGGGGTTGAATCATGTTGGTAATTTCAAAGCCTTGTTACCTTACTCCCTAAAGTTTTGATGCTAAATAACTGTGGTTCTTGGGGGAGGGGGATTTAGAATAACAGTATTGGAAATAGTTCCACTGGAGATGAGGTGAAGTGTGTTTGGAGTTTTGGATTTAGAGTCTTAGTGATCAAATGCTCGGTTTTTTTTTGAGGGTACCCAAGTCCCCATCAGGAACTGTAGTGTTTGGAATTGAGCTTGTTATTAAGAGGCAGCAAGAGATGTTGGCTTGGGGTCAAACAGTGTGATTCTAACCCTGCCTCTCTCACTCATTGCTCTGTGATCCTTAGTCCTCTGGGTCTGGCTTACTATACAGCTAGAATGGTAATTCCCTCTTGAGTGTCTTAAGAAAGAAAAGGGATGTGAAGCCTGTGTGTCTTGTTAACTGGAAAAGTCCAATTCAGACTCCTCAGAGGATGGTCTTGTCCTCCAGGAGCCTAGGTAGGACTGGAAGCTACTCTGGGTTGACTTTTTCAGTGGAGCTGTGATGTCTCAGTGAGCTAGAATCTTCCTGGGCAAGATTTACACATAAGGGTTCCACTTCTCCTATAGAAAAGTCTAGGCTGAGCAGCAGCCTGGCCCTGCCTTACACAGATTTCATCCTGTAACAACACTAAGTCATTATACCAAACTAACATTGGCATATTACTGTTGTTATCGTAATATTGCTGTTCTCATCCCCATTTTATACCAGAGGAAGTTGAGGGGAAGATAGGTAAAATTTGGCAAAGATTAGAGAGATAATACATGGAGGAGCTGGGATTCAGGACTGTATCTACAAGGTCCATGTCCTTCAGCAGATACCAGGAGTCCTAATGAAAATTCCTGATACTAGTCCCTTGCACACCATACTTCTACTCTGCCAGAAGGTGCAAACAAATGCCAAGAATCTTTCACTAAACTGCTCTTGACCATTTAGACCTGCTTTAAGATTCAAGGGTAATGGAATTAAATGATCCCACATCAAGGCTGGGCATGGTGGCTTATACCTATAATACTAGAACTCTGGGAGGCTGAGGCAGGAACATGGCTTGAGGTCAGAAGTTTGAGGTAGCTGTGAGCCAGGCTGATGGCATGGTGTTCTAGCCTAGGCAACAGAGTGAGATTCTACCTCAAAAAAAAAAAAAAAAAAAGTTATCCCATGACAAACTGATTGCAAAGATAGTAGGCCTTTATGCTACCATAACATATCTGTGCAGCTACTCCATCAAGAAGTGAGGTTTCCCACCCATGGATCTGGGTTGGCCTTATGACTTCCTTTGGACTAAAATGAGATAGAGTTGATGGTGTGTCAGTCCCAAGCTTAGGTCTCAGGAAGTTTGAGCTCTTGTGCTCACTTCTGCTTGCTCTTTCTTAGAGACTTATGTAGTGGTCATAAAAACAAATTAAAGCTAGACTTCTGGAGAATGAGTGACCAGGTGGAGCAAATCTGAGGTGGCCCACCTCAAAGCCAGGCAATTCGTAGAGGCAGAACTGTAGATGCAAAAGTGAGCACAGCTGAGACTAGAAGAACCACCCAACTGAGCCCAGCCTAAATTATCTACTTGCTCACAACGGTGAGTTATGTGAATGCTTGTTATTTTAAAGCATTACATTTTTGCAAAAAATTTTCATCTTGGGGGCGGTGCCTGTGGCTCAGAGGAGTAGGGTGCCAGCCCCATATGCCAGAGGTGGCAGGTTCAAACCCAGCCCTGGCCAAAAACTGCAAAATTTTATCTATTTCATCATGGAATAGCTAAAAATGTATGAAAAGTTGCAAAGATATTATAGTTTAGTTTCAATTTCCCCTAAAGTTTTCATCTTATATTATTGTGGTATATTTATTAAAACTAAGAAACCAACATTGGTATATTGCTATTAACTAAACTTGACTTTTTTTTTTTTTTTTAATGATTTTTACCAGCTTTTTTTCATAAAGGCTCTTTTTCTATTCTAGAATCCAATCTAAGATATCACAATGCATTGAGTTGTCATGTTTCTTTAGTTTCTTCTGATCTGGGACAGTTTCTAAGCCTCCCTTGTTTTCATGACTTAGACAGTTTTGTGGAGTAATAGCAAGATATTTTTGTAGAGTGTACCTTTGTGTTTGATCTTTTTTTCATGATTAGACAAAGGTTATGAGTTTGAACTCTTTCTTATCAAATCACTTCGGGGGCCACATGATATCCACTTGATATCAATGGTGATGTTAACTTTGACTACTTGGTTAGAGAAATGCTTGCTAGGTTTTTCCACTATTAAGTTACTACTGTATTTATCTAAAGCACTACATTTTGGGGTGGGTTGTTATGCAGTAGTAGATAGTTGTTATACACTGCTTCCTCATCCTGTTCATGCTTTTCTAAATCTGGCTTGTTGAATTTATTTCTGGGACTGTTTTCCAAACTTAGCTTCTTACCTTGCTAATCCATTGTATTAAATAATGGCACCTCCAGATTAATAGTGCTAAGGCAAAGTTCTAATTTCACTTTTGAGGTTCTAAGAGTCTTTCTAGGTTCTGATCATAAACCTTCCTAAACTCATACAGTATTCAGTCACTCGTTCACTTTTTAAAATTGAAAAAAAGAATTTTTTTGAGACAGAGTCTCACTCTCGTACTCATACTGGAGTGCTATGGCATCAGCCTAACTCATAGCAACCTCTAACTCCTGGGTTCAGGTGATCCTCCTCCCTCAGTCTCTTGAGAAGCTGGGACTACAGGCACCAGCCACAATGCCTTGATACCTTTTTCTATTTTTAGTAGAGATGAGGCATTACTCTTGCTCAGGCTGGTCTTGAACTCCTGAGCTCAAGGGATCTTCCCACCTCAGCCTCTCAGAGTGCTAGGATTACAGGCATGAACTACTGCTTCTGGCCATTCATTTATTTTCTTGAGCCTCAGAGATGAACCAGACAAAATCCCTCCTATTGTGAAACTTGCCAGTAGGGAGATACACAACAGATCCAGTAGTCAAATAACTTTAAGAGCAACATGTAACTTTGGTTTTCTCTGATAACTATGTTCTTGTGCTGAGGTATTATATTGCAATCTCCCCATGAATCTCAGTTAATCTATCAGTCAAGAAACAATTTATTAAATACGCATTGTGCATGTACCACAAACCAGTGATTGTGATGGATGTCTACAACAGAAGCTATCACATTGCTCTCAGAGTCACAGAAAGCAAGTGTCGTCTCATCCAACCCATTCTGTTGTCAAACCATAAAATGGGAATGGGGTAGGGTGACTCACTTGCAGCAGATCTGGGACACCAACCTAGATCCACATACTTTTGGCTTGAGGTTCTTTCTAGTCTGTCCATTGTTCTTTTGGCTAGTGAAACCAAGTAGCTTACAGACCTCAAAGGCAAAAGGAAATTTGCTATCTCAGGGTTAGGGATGAAAGATTGGAGTGACATTTATCCAGAAACTGATCATTCTCTAGGGTCAGAATATGAGTCCAGTTGGTCTCTCATGCATTGAGGTTTTTCTGAAATTAAAGCAGTACTCATCAGACTTTTCCATTTGACAAAAGAGCAGACATCCTGTCCATTTGTTTGTTGTTTATTTCCCCTACTAGAATATAAAGTCCACAATGGCAGAGACCTTCTTAGCAGTCCCTTTTTTTATCTAGAATAGGGCCTAGTAGTCAGTAGATGTTAAAATACATATCTGTGGAAAAAATGAGTGAATACTGGTTCAGGAAGGACCAAAAAACCATGATCAGTGATATTTATTTTCACAGGAAGATTTGATTGTGTCTTTTCTTTGTTCAAAATTCTAATCCTCTATGGTTCTGCATAGCCTGTAAACCAAGCCTGAATAATTCATTCAGCGTGTGCCCTGGTCAGAGCTCTTTCAGTTGTAAACAACAGAAACTAATATCTAATGAGCTTAAGAAAATAAGATTGATCACCTGTACATTCATACAAATGGTGAAACACAACTATAATCCAGAAAGAAGAAGGCAAGAGGACAGAGAGGGTAAGGGAGGGGGGAGGAAAGGGGGAGGGACAGAATTTGGTGGGACCTTATCTACGGTACACAATATAATGGTATATTACAAATCTATTAAGAGTAGAGTACAAATGTCTGACCACAACAAATAAGTAAGTGAGGAGATGGCTATGTTAATTAGTTTGTATGTCAAATCAACAAACTGTATCACACAGTTATGATTTAATGAAAAGAGTAAGAAAAAGATGTCATATTACATATCTAAAAGTTTGAAATTAATTGCTTATACAACTGTAAATTTCCTTCAGGCATGGTTGGATCAAGGGGTTTGGTCAACTCAACAAAACAGCTGTCTCCTTCTCTTGGACATGCTTTACTCTGTGTTGTCCTCGTTCTTAGGCAAGCTCTGCCCATTTGGTAGTATTTGGTTACATGAGCCAAAATATTCCCTATTTTGAGACAGAGTCTTACTTTTTCACCCTTGGTAGAGTGCTGGGGCATCATAGCTCACAGCAATCTCAAACTCTTAGCCTCTGGAGTAGCTGAGACTACAGGTGCCTGCCATGATTCCTTACAAGTTTTAAAGACAGTCTTGCTCTTGCTCAGGCTGGTTTCAAACTCCTGAGCTCAGGCGATGTGCCCTCTTCAGCCTCCCAGAGTGCTAGGATTTTAGGCATGAGCCACCGCACCAAACCTAGAACTCCCTATTTTGCTTGAAGCCAGTTGGAGTTGTTTTTCTTTTTTTTTTCACTGATGAAAAATAAAAAAGCACGGACTAATACTCTTTCACTGTATCAGAGTCTGGCATGGTGTAAATACACGAAATAAATAAAAATGAGGCCTGAGCATGAGGAATCTGGGTCCCCACATGATCTTGGATCCAGCTCACTGATCACCTCCCACCTAAGCTTGAGTCCAGTGACTTATTAACAAGATCCCTTAATGGAATAAGCTTACAGGGTGTTTACTCCGGCAGGAATCAAAAGGCTTTATATGCTAAGCACTCAGTTTCTTTTAAAGCAGGTGAAATTAGATTATCATTTTGTTCTGAAGATTATCTGCCATGAAGGTTTGAAAAGGTAGATGTTAACTTTTATTTCTTTGAATTTCATTTGGAGGTAAGAGGGTCTCTTGCATTTTTTTTTTTTTTTGATTGACATAATAAGGACTTGAAGCAGTGATCTCCAGAATTTTCAGGGATGTTTAGAACCTGTGAAGATCCCCATCATGATCCAATTTTCCAATGCTGCTACTTTGTTGTAGAAAGTAGTTTGCAATTGCTTTAACCTGTTGCTCCTCTCAAGAGACTTCTACTGTTAATGTTTTACAGACACTAAAAATTCAAGAATGGTGCTAGTGAAAGTTGGGGCATGCTGCAATAAGCATTAGTGCTCACCAGGTGACTAGGGCTTCCATGTCTCCCAGCTTCCCTTGCAGGAAGGCTGAGGTCAATGGACTCACAAGATGAGGTTCTGGCTAATGGACTCTGAGGAGCAGTGATATGTGTTACTCCAAGCCCAGGCAATTAAGAGGCTGTGTCTCCCTCATTTTTTCTTTTCTTGTTTAGAGTGGCCATGGAATTAATCTATTGAAATGGTGGAACCACAGGATGGAAAAAATCTGGATACTGGAGTCACCAAAGAAACCTGCACTAGGGAGCTACTTGACCTTCAGTGGGCATTGTGTGAATAAGAATCAAATGTTTTTTATGATAAGGCACAGAGCTTTCTGGGTTTATTTTTTATTGCAGCATGTCTTAGGCTATCCTGACTAATAAAAGCCTGTATTTCTCTTTCAATAGCCTCTGGATGGACTGAAAGTAAGATGAGATCATTTCATTGTGTCTGTCTATTCCCCTTCCGATTCTTGGTTTTTAGGTTTCTCTTTGAAATTACTTTGGAACAATAGACCTGACTGAATCACAGATTTCCTACTGACTCACTGGTTACTCTCAGGCAAGTTGCTTTACATCTCTAAACCTCAGTCACTTTACTGGTATAAAGTTGAAGGCGGTTGAGTTTATTGGGAGAATATACCACTCATTGCCTTTCAGCAAGCTACCATTTTTCTAAACTTCAATTTCCTCATAGAAAATAATGTTTCCCATCTCTCAAAGTCATCCTAAGGATGGAAGGAGAAATATGAAGAACCCAGTCTTGTTCTTGAACTCTGAGTGTGGATACTTAGTATACTCAATTCCCTTTCTGTCTTTCTAGCGTACTGAGACTTCCTGATTTTTCCTGCCGTTCTCTGCTTTATTTCTATCTTTCCTTCCCCACCTTTCCCAATGCATATTTTATATATTAATAGAACATCTCCCCCTTTTAAAGGACATGTAGACTCTTTTGTGTTTGGTTCTGTGTCACCAGAATACACTTTCTAAGCAAATGAGTTATTTTTAAATAACTGAGCAAATTTATGTTTAAAGACGTCTGAATTTGGGGTGTGTGTTCAAACTATTTACACCCTGGTTATAAAAATGACCGCTGGAAGTTGAGGGCAAAGTTAAGTCCACACCTGAAGAACATAGTTAATACACTGATAAAGACTAATCATTTGTCTTGAAGAAAACTGAAACAGTTGCCCTGATAAACAGACCAATTGAGAACAATTAAAATCTCAGCCACTTATCTGAGCCAAACAAGAACAACCTCAGTGAGTTTGAAGGTGAGAAGTCACTTTAGCAGAAACTCAGGGAGCAGGATTCCTTGAGAAGGAGGAAATTTATAACACGGTTTCACCCCTATGGTCCTCTATCTATAAAAGTAGGACGTACCCAAAACAAAGAGTTTGGGGCAGGAGCTGTCTGTGTGCCAGGTCGGGGTGAAGGGAGGAGTATGACAGAAAACAAACCCAGATAATGTCAATTTTGGGTCTGCATATGCATTCTCTCTCTTTCCTTTTTCTTTTACTTCTGTTTGAACTTTGTGGTTGTCCTTGGTGAGATTGGCTCCGCAGGAGGAAGGGTAGAAAGAACAGATTGACTGTTCTCAAAACAAAACAAAACTCAACAAAGGCCCTTTCTTTCTCAAAGACTATTCCCATGGAAAGTAAAAAGTGAGCCCACTTGGAATTACCTGACTGCAAAACAATGCCACTTTCATTAAAGGGAGTTAGTTTTCCGCTCGCCCAATTTAAACATGGCTTCACAGAAATTGCCGAAGTCTTCAGAAAGGGTGTGGTCCTCAGACTAGAGACCAAGGCAGAGAAGTTTAAGGCTGAAAGAAACATTTTTGTTTTAGCAAACCGAAAATAAGGGTTAGAAGGGAGCCTCTCTTCTCAAATTATGTTAATAGTCAGATATGTTGTTCAGATATCCACTGCTGAGCAATGAGACTTTGTTTAACAGCCTTTTCTCCAGTGTTCTGGAGGGGGGTAGTTGCTTTGGTTCTGAAGATATTTTTAAACCAGCCCAACATTTCTTTCTTTTTTTTTTTTTTTTTTAAAGCACATTGAATTTGTTTTTGGGTTCTGTATGGCGTGAATACTTAATAAAACACATTTGTGTTGAGACGGGCACATTTGCCAGCTTTTCCTCTGAAATCTGAACATCATCTTTGGCCTCGCTGTGAGTGAGGGAACAACCCTATGGCACTGTGGAAAGAATCCATTTCTATCTGAGGAGGGGAGCGAGGGGGTTGCTTTTTTCTCCGATTAAAGTCAAGCATAAGGGATTGTTAAAATATGTTGTCAATCCTTTCATTCTGTATCTCAAGAATCCCCCAAACATCATCAGTCAAGAGAGGCTTATCCTGTGTATCTAGCTACTGGGAAATTCATGGCTTTTGTAAAGTTTATTTATTTAAAGCTAAATTGGAGCACATTACTTCAGTGATGTGTTGTGAGATGACTTAATATAATAAATTGAACTCTTTACCAAGTGGTGCCTTTTGTAAGCATGTATTTATATATTTATTGAGACAGTCTCACTCTGTCACCCTGGTTAGACTGTTGTGTCATCATAGCTCACAGCGACCTCCAACTCTTGGGCTCAAGCAGTATTCTTGCCTCAGCCTCCCTACTAGCTTGGACTATACCCATGTGCCACCACACCTGGATAGTTTACCTATCTTTTCTAGTAGAGATGGGGTCTTGCTCTTGCTCAGGTCAATCTTGAACTCCTGAGCTCAAGTGATCTATCCACCTTGGTCTCCCAGAGTGCTAGGATTCCAGGTGTGAGCCACCACCCCCTGCCCGAATTCATGGATTTAGAGCATGGTTCTTATTTTTTATTTGTATTTATAACTTACACATAATAGCTGTATGTATTTATGGGGTACATTGAGATGTTTCAGTGCATGCGTGGTGTAATGGTCATATTGGAGTAATAACTATCCAGCACCATAAATATTTATTTTTTTTTTGTGTGTGTGGTGACAACATTCAATCTTCTCTTGTAGCTATCTTGGAATATGCTGTACATTCTCATTTGCTCCAGCCATCCTACTGTGTAATAGAATACATGAGCTTATTCTTTTGAAATACAGGGTTTGATCCAGGAACTATACGGCTATGGCAGGGTAGAGTTGCCCCTTTCCTCAGAGACCTCACAGCACCTCTGATTTCCATTCAAGTCTCCCTGGCCAAGGGAGCAGTGCAATTGGTCTTGGGTGTGGGTTTTGACCTAGATGTATAGTAGATAGTATTCTTCTACTTTTTTAAAATAAAAGATGTAAGTAGGATTTGAAGAAACCTAGCTCATCTTTAAAAGGATTCAAATAGTAGGTTTTTTGAGGGCAAAGCTTGTCTCTTGTTCACCATTTTATCTTCTGTACTAACCATAGCAGGGTTCTGTTAACACCAGATAAGGGAATGATAGCAGTGCCATTGGACATGCAGACCATGTCTCCTGACTCTGTATTAGACAGAGCCACTCACCATAAAGAACATTGAGACTGCGGGACAGTTTTTCCTTCCCTATTGTCTCAAAATGAGTACAAAGGATACTTATTTTGAATTTTCTCACTTAGCCATCTGGATATCTAACCAGGAGAAATAAATAACCAACACAGGTGTTAACAAGTTTTGGGACATTTGGTAGCTATGAACTCTGCACTTTATGTTCTGATTCTTTCACTCAGAGGCTGACAGGCTAAGGGTACTCCATCCCACCTTGCTCTTATGCCTTAGAGGCTGGGAGATCTGGTTTGTCTAAGATTTCCATTTTTCAAGCGCTCTGGGCTAAATGATATTCACTCATTTGTCTCCTGACCTCTATGTTGCCCCACACAGTGCAACAGGATTAATCTATCATTTTTTCATTTATGCAGAAAATACGTGCATGCTTTTGGTATTCATACCAAGCCAAATGGTGGTGGCACACCTAAATAAGACATGGTTTTAGTCTTGGAGACACTCCCAGTCTAAAGGGAGAAAGATGTATATAGAAATTATTGCAAGGAAAAAGGAAAAGTGCCCTGAAGGGGGTCATAACCACAGGGAAGAGTGCCCTGAAGTTATGTGCCATCAACCTGGGCCTTGGTCGTGATGCCTCTGTCACAGGTTGAGGGACATTATAAAACATGCTGAGAAGGTGTTGTGGGGGCATGCTGTCCAATTATTGTATGACTCTTTAGGAGAACCCTAGGAGCAATTGTGTGGCTTCAGGAATAATTCTGCTTCTCCTGAAAAGTGGTGCATTCTTGGGTGAATTCAGACTGAGCGACTAGGCTTCCTTTTTCATAACAGCTGCCAAAGAGTTTAGAGCCAAAGTTGTCCCCACAGCACCTGTTAGTGACTTCAGGTACCTGCAGAGCTACAGATAGCATCTCATTCTATGTTCAATTGTAATTTCCTGTCCTTGGCTTTTTATTTTATTTATTTATTTAAAGTTTTTGGCCAGGGCCGGGTTTGAACCCACCACCCCTGGTATATGGGGCTTGCGCCTACTCCTTTGAGCCACAGATGCCACCCTGTATGTTTTAATCTTTCCTTTTACATGTCTTTTAAGATATGTCATTTGTGTTCTATTTTTAAACATTTCCTTGAATATTTCTACTATAAGGCAGACTATAACATTATATAATAATACTATGTAATAATAATAATAGTAATATTACTGCTACTAATACCTTCCTGGTCTCAGGAGGAGCCAGCTGACAAAGGGAGATGAGTCAGATGGTGGAGCAAGGGGTTTCACACAGAATGAACATTACATGAAAAAGCAAAACATTGTAAAATGGACATGTGTTCTGGCTTCCATTTTAGTAATGAAAGGAATTCGTAACAACACATTTTTTCTCCTTCAACATTGTCTTTTGATCCACCAACTACATCCTGGATATTTCTAATATCTTTTATCAGGCTGAGCAAGTGTGACCCGGGGGAGGTGCCATAAAGAAGCTTCCTTCTGCTCACTACCCTTCTGCCCCGTTACATCCACTCTGGGGACCTGTTAATCCCACATCCCTAGAAGGAAACTCAGGCAGGCCCCAAAGCGTTTCTAGTCTCTCTTCACTTGATCATAAAACAGTGTCTCCATGGAGGAATTAAAGTACTTGCTCCAATATAATTCTAAATTGATTAAAGTTGAGGCTTTGTGTCCTCTGGCTCGGGAGGGAACTACAAGAGGAGAAAGGCTGGTGTTGGCTCTGGGCGTCTCTAACTCTTCTCCCCATGTCCCCGTTGCAGGCTTCTGAACCCTCAGGGTTGGAGTTCAGGGCAGGGGCGGTAGAGGGGCAGGAAAGTTCTTGCTCAGTGGCCCTTGGCATCGAGACTGTAGTGCCGCGTGAGCCCCTCCCATCCTCCCATCCCACTTCCATCTCTTGCTTCAGCAACCAGCTGCAATAGTAGAGTCTTGGAAGCAGAGTTTATTGTTGGCTTTCTGCCCCGGGACTTCTTTGCTGCCACTCAGTGGAATGCCAAAAGACCCCACTTAGCCTTTCTGATGCGTGCACCAGGGGATTGTAACCCCATGAGCAACACTCAGCTATCAGGGTGGAGATTGTAGAACAAAGCACCCTTTTCCTTGTCTCAGGGTCTTGCCAAGCATCCTGCAAGGCTCGCTGGAGGGCCCCGAGCTGCCCGCAGAGCAGTGAGTTCAGTGACCACTCTTGGAACGGCTCTTCCTCCTCCCTTGCCTTACTGTCCTAAACTCCCACTCTTGATTCTTGTGGTCACTCCCCCCTACAAAGAAACCTCCCTGTATGAAAAGCCTTGTCTTAAGTTTTGCTTTTTGAAACTCAGACTCATAGAGAAATCTAGCAGTTAGGTACCTTTTCAGTTTTCATAATGGTTTGGAAGAGCTTACTGTCTCGTAGTTGCTTTTGTGGGTTCATTAGGGAACCCTGTCCCTGGGATCTCCTGTCCAGGGAGTTCTTTGACAAGAAGGAATTGGCTTCTTAGTTCCATGGGTGACTATCTTCATCCCTGGATACAGGACTGGCTATCTAACTTATGGGCAAGATGAGAATGTCAGGATCCTTGTTCAAAGTATTGAGAATTTTAAGATGACAGTGGCAGTGCTTTAAACCTCAGTATGGGGTCCCTCTGAGCGTGGGGCCCTGTGTGGCTGAACTGGCTGCACACTCATGATGCCCACCTTGCTTCAGGCTTTTCTGCCACCACCTTCCAATAAGATGACTCCACATCAGGTCTCTTTTCTAGAAAGCTTCATATCTGGCCTGCAGGACACCCACATCCTCCGCCGACCTTACTGCCTTGGCCAGCCCTTCCCCCTGCAGATTTCTCAGTATAAGTCACACACAGTGCACTGGGTATTCCTTTTGGCCAGCCTGCCAATATCTTGACTTTTATGCCTTTCCATACCGGAAAAGCCTCTTGACTTTTATGCCTTTCCATACTGGAATCAGGCCAGACCTGTGTGGCCAACATCATACTGCAGAAAGATGGAGTGGGACTTCTAAGGGTAGGTCATAGAGGTATTTTAGCCTTGGCTTTGTTCTCTTGATTTGCTTGCTCTGGGAAAAGCCAGCCACTGTGCGCTCAGAGAGAGCATCGTGGAGAAGAACCGGCCAAAAGCCAGCATGCACTTTGCCGGCCATGTGAATGATCCAGGTTGGAGCAGTTTCTTCAGCTCAAGTCAAGCCTTGGGATAACTGCAGCCCTGGAGAACAGTCGACTGCTACCCCAAGCAAGAACTGGCTACGCACGCTGCACCTGAATTCCATAGGCATAGAAGCATGAACAGCTACAGATCATCGCTGTTGTTTTGAGTGACTGAGTTTTAGGGTGATGTGTTATGTAACAAACCTTAAGTAGTATAGTAATGGAAAGCAAGCCTGCCTTTGGGCGGGAGCAGATTTCTTCACAGAAATGTTCTTCAAGCATCCTCTCTCTTGATTTTCATGCTTCCCCTGGACCACACGTGGACAGTTGTTTCTGGAAGAAAAAGTGTTTGTGGGGTCATGTTAGGTTCAGACAGAATGGGCTGCCTGGGGGGACTAACTAAACCTAGAAGAGAAAAACTGCAGTTTTCAAGATAGCACTCATTCTTTTAATACACTCAATTTGGTGTGAGATATTTTTTAAAAAACTATACACATACCCTTTCCTCTTATTCTGATTTTTTTGTGTGTCTTCTTTTAAGACCTCATTTTAGCATATGCCTCAACTTCCATTTTCACCTCCAGTTATATTTTCTTATCCAACTCAAAACTCAATGGGAGCAATGTCTCGGTTAGGTCATCTTCTTCCTCTGTATCCCTCCTCCATGATACCATCTTTGTGAATTGCTTTCGGAAAAAAATTCTGCATTGCACAACTTAACTGATTTCATGTAAGAACATTCTTCCAACAGCCAGACTGGGTAGCCTGGCTTTGAAAAGCTGAGAATCAAAACTAGTAGGAATATTCATTATAAAACAGAAGTTTGAAAAAGGTGCCCATGTTCTGAGAAAAACTTTCTAGCCAAAGAACACAAATCCTTGTCCAGAATATCATGGATAAAATTCAAAAAATTGTTTTTTTTTTTCTTATGAGAGAGAGAGGGAACCAGTTTTGGAGCTGTGACCTAGTTCTGCTAATAAGGAATTTATTACTAAGGACTAGATAATTTATTTACCATCTAATCACAGACTTTCACACAACAAAGACCCAGGATCTGCTGGGGCCCTTGGGGAACTACAGTGCTAGTTACCACTCTTCTTAAGACCTGTGTGGCCTCTCTGTGTCTCCTGCTCTTTCTCTGTATCTTGTTCTTTCTCTGCATGAGTCTGAGAATATCTGTGGACCAGAGATAAACCATCAGAGGGCTTTGAAGTGCTATAAATGCTTCACTTATTCAAGGTTTCATTATTATTGTGGTTCTTATATTTAGAGTCATTTTCTGGAAGAGGGGAGAAAAACGGCTTCTATGACATTATAAAAACATTAAAAATCAAATAAAAAACAAGCCGGTGCATGATAATTGTTAAGCAAGTTTCTGTTAATTGAATCATATTTCTCCACTGATTTGCATAAAGAATGATGATTGGTTTCCACGGGGGCAGGTGGCTTACAACGAAGCAAAATCACACTCAAAATTGCAGAAAATCTTTCAGCAATCATTTAAAATACCAAAATAGGCCATGGCTGAGAGTGTGTGTGACCTGACCGTGAACATAACTATGATTCTAGGAGGGGAGGTCTTTGAAGGATGGGGCAGGATTTTCATCCAAGTCTGAAAAATGTGGAATCCTTTTGATTATTATGGAAATAAGATTTTCCTGGGTAAGTGTAGATGCAAATGTAAGGGTTTGGTTGGAGAACAGTAGCTACTCCACACATTCCAGGGAAAAAAGGTTTTATTCAAAGGAATCAGGACCATGTAGGACTTCTGGAAAAGCTAGAGAAAGATCAGAAATTCTACCTTGGCTGAAACACCAAAACAGATTCTTGTGAGCTCTCATTCTCAAGAGTGTCTGGGAAGCTCCCACCTAGTACTCTCACACAGTGGCAGGAAAGTTGATGGTTCTCAGGAAACTTTTGAGAAGCAGCTGTGAATCTCACAGGCCTACCTGCAGCTGCCTCCAAGGTAAAGAGCCCACCTGCTCTGTGCTTTTGGGATCTAGATGAGTCCTCTCTTTGGCAAACTCTTACCAGGAACTGTATGGGAAAGGGGATTCCTGAGGAAGAACCCCTGGAGTGAGAACTTGGAAGAGGATAATGCCAAATCAACAGCAGACAGTCCAGAGGCTCCCGTGTGTGCTTTCCCTGTGCTAGCATTACGGGGCTGTCTTAGCAAATCCAGTAATTTTAGGAAAGAAGCATCATTCATCTTTCAATCTTTTAAAACAATTTTTTTTATGTAGATGATATAAGTGAGGCTCAGAGAAGTTAAATAACAGGTGTTGGGTTATAAAACTGGTGTGTACCCATTAATATTCAAACATGGGCTTCTATCAGGGGAAATCCCTAGTTCTTTTGGTACTTTATACATATAGACAAGTAGTTCAAACGTTAGCTATATCAGAATTGCCTAGAAGAATCACCCCGCCCCCAGAAATTCTGAGCCAGCAGGTCTGGGGGTAGACAGGGGGGAAAAGGGACTTGAGATTTGCATTTCTAACAAGTTCACAGGTGATGCTGATGTTCCTGGTCCAGGAACCACACCTGGAGAACTGAAGGGTAGGGAGACGACCCTACACCTTATCTCAGCCTGTTGGTGCTCAGGGCCAGGCCAATCCTATAAAATACCAAAATTGCTTTAAATATTTTTATTGTATTTGAACATGGCTACTATCAAGCAGCACAGATGCTATGCGAGGGCATGTGTTTGTGTGTGTGTGTGTGTATGTCTGTGTGTGGATTTTACCCACATATCCTTAGCAGATAAATTGCTCAGCTGGATGGAAATGGATTGGCTCCTATTTCTGAGTACCACCTTATTGGAAACCAAGGAGGGTACCTGGTGCTATGCATATTTTCCTGATTGAGTCAGAATACCAAATTAAACTTTTGAGTTGATGATTTATTTATTATTTCATTGTGAATTTTTAAAATAATCTGTATATGCTAAGTAAATGGCCCAAGTCTTACTTTGGCATTCATGGGAGCTAACATTAATCTTGATGAATTATTTGCTTATTCATTGAGTATGTAATTTAATTCTATAAAATTGCATGGCAATTTAGCACGCATTAGTGAGCAGATACTGTCTCATAGCTTAGCGAACTTGTCATCCTTTTAAGGTGGGGGAAACATTTAAGGAATTAACAATCAACTAGAAGGAATCCTGTTTAGAAATTCAAGGAACTCACCGAACCTTTATGGACCTTCTCAGGCGCAGATACACAGATTTCAAACACCCAGGCGAATGCTGAAGTGGGGGGGTGGTGTAACTTTTTTCTCTCTTTGGAAGGAGTCAGAAAGCACAAGCATAAACCCAGGCCTTACTTACAAACAGCTACAGAATGCTTGACTGACACCTACTCCGTGGGGTTCCTTACTTGTCAAATGTGGGATGTTTCTAACACTACTTATTTTAGAGGACTGTGGTGAAAATTAAATGAGATAATTAATGGAAGTAAAAGTTTTGAATGTTGTTGATTCTCAATAAATTATTATGATTGTTACAGTATTATAATGGTACTCATTACTTTAGCAATAATTTCCCCCTCTTTTCCTTCCTTCCCCTCCTTCCCTCCCTCCCTTCCTTCTTTCCTCCCTCCCTCCCTCCCTTCCCCAACTTCCTTCCCTCCCTCCCTTCCTCCCTCCCTTCCTTCCTTCCTCCCTCCCTTCCCCAACTTCCTTCCCTCCCTCCCTCCCTCCCTCCCTCCTTCCCTTCCTTCCTTCCTTTTCTCCTTCCCTCCTTTTCCTCTTTTTTTGCCCCTCCTTTTCCTCTTTCCTCTCTCATTTCCTTTCCTCCTTCTTTTCCTCTTTTTTTCCTTGTTTACCTGCTTATTATAAAGGATGTGACTCCTTAACAACCACATGGTATGGGTAGGTGGGTGGTGTGCAGCTTCTATGCCCTTCCTAGGTGTGCCACCCTCCCAGCATGTCCATGTGTCTACCAATTTAATTTAGAAGGTTCTCAATGAACATTTCTTTCAGGACTCCAAGAGAACCCATTTTCTTTTCTTTTCTTTTTTTTTTTTTTTTTTTTTTTGCCAATTTTAAATACAGCTTTATTTAAGACATTACATTTTCCACTTACAATACAGTACTTTTAAAGTGCAAAGTTATTTCCTTCCCCTGTGCACATGTTCCATATTCAAGTATTGAGAATGCCCAGTAACTCACTATAGCAGCCCACCTCTAAATCTGCCACATAATTTGCTACAAATTTGGATCCTTCAATATTTTACTGTGTGGAACAATGCTACATCTACACTTGGGCTGGCTTAATCAACCTCTTCGATGGTGGGGCCAGAGGAAGCACCACCAGAAGGAGGAGTGCCACCACCAGGGAAGCCCCCAGGCATTCCTCCTGGTACAACTTAGTAATGATGAGGTTGCAGACTTTCTCCAGCTCCTTCTGCTGATGTTCAAATTCTTCCTTCTCTGCAGTCTGGTTCTTATCAAGCCAGTTGATAATTTCATTACACTTGTCAAGAATCTTCTGTTTGTCCTCATCATTGATCTTGCCTTGAAGTTTCTCA
>CAUYPK010087808.1:0-20086 GCA_963574355.1 Loris lydekkerianus | reverse complement strand
GAGACCATCTTGATGCGTCACCTGGTTCCTACAAGATGCAGGGCCTGGGTGCCAGGAATAGGGAGAGGCTCTGAGAGCTGAGTATGGACCCCAGATCCAGAAGGAAGCAGTGACCCCAGCCTTACAACAGCAAGGGACAGACTTCTGCCAACCGCAGGACCCAGCTGGGAAGCAGCCTCCTTCCAGCCCAGTAGGAGCCAGAGCAGCAGGTGATTCCAGCCTGGGAGACCCAGAGGAGGAAGGCTGACAGGGGAGGTGGGACGCTGACTCACAGGCCTTCCAGTTAATCGATGTGTGTCTTTTAAAGACACTATGTTTCTGGAAATTTCTTTTCTTTTCTTTTGAGACAGAGTCTCACGATGTTGCCCTCAGTAGAGTGCTATGTCATCATAGCTCACAGCAACCTCCAATTCTTGGGCTTAAGCGATTCTCCTGGCGCAGCCTCCCAAGTAGCTGGGACTACAGGCATCTGCTACAAGGCCGGCTATTTTTTATTGTAGTTGATTAGCTGGCCTGAGCTAGGTTCAAACCCGCCACCCTCAATGTATGTGGCTAGTGCCGTAACCACTGTGCTATGGGGGCATAGCTATGTGCTATGGAAATTTCTTATGGCAGCAGCATAAAAGGAGAAAGAAGAGTAGAGAGAGGAAAGGAGGGAGGGGGAGGGCGTTTCGGTGTGTGCCACACCTTTTGGGGGCAAGGCACAATTGTAAGAGGGACTTACCTAACAAATGCAATCAGTGTAACCTGGTTTCTTGTACCCTCAATGAATCCCCAACAATTAAAAAAAATGGAAAACACAGCAACACACACAAAAAGTCCCACTTGACAACGAATGTCTTCTCCTTATAGTTTATTTCAACACAGTTTATAATAAGTAGAAAAATAAATATTGTATGGGAAGTCCGTTTGAGAATTCATACACAAATACATAATGAAGGCTGGCAATAAATTAAGAAAAGAAGTTGAGGTATAAATAAAATCTATGAGTCCACAACAGGTGGCAGGTGGGTCCAGGTTCTCAGGTACACAGGTGTCCACTGGCAACACATTTCAGGTCCCAGGTGAGGAGGCGGAAGAGGTTGAATATGACAGAGGCCTCCAGGCAGCCAGGGGACTCCTGAAGGGGAGGAAGGGATGGGTTGGTGGCTGCCCAGTGTCTGGGCTCTCGAGTCCTGCCCACACACCAGTCCCTCTCCCCGTCAGTCACTCACCTTCTTCGGGGCCTCCCTGAGTCGGTGCAGCCAGTTCCGAAGGCGGCCCCGGGGCCTGGGGCCTGCTGTGGGCTGAGCCCGGCCCTGTGGGCAGAGAGGGTTGGTGTGAGGCAGGGCCTGGCCTCAGGGACAGTGTGTCAGAGCCCACAGACATGGGGGTCCCAGGGCCCGAGCACTCACACAGGCCTGGAGCTGGGACTGGATGTGGCGCAGGGTGTGAAGGGGCTGGTCCAGGATTTTCCGCAGGGCCTCATCAGTTACCGCCTCCAGGACCTTCAGTGTCAGGGCCAGCTCAGCCTCCAGGGCCACAGGGCGCTCCCACACCTGAGGAAGAAGGAAGACAGGAGGGATTCCATGTGAGAGAGAACAGGTGGAGGGAGAGAGGAACAGGTGAGGATGACAGGTGAGGGGACAGGCTAGGAAAGCCACTGGTATGGGACGTGTGGTAGGGACAAGTAATGGGTCCAGCACGAGGGAGACAGGAGAGGGGAACCCATGAGGAATGATGCAAATGAAGAGGATACAGGTGAGGCAGAAACAATCAGGAGAAGACAGGTGAGGGGACAAATGACATGGGGAAAAGGGCAGGAGACTTACAGAGATCACAGACTTTTTATGGGATAGTGGCTGGGGGCAGGTAAGGAGAGAAGCAGGAAGGCAGGTGAGAGAGAGAGACAGTGGATGTAAGAGACAGGTGAGACGGGAGATGGAAAAGGGGACCCAGGGGGAGGACAGGGTCAGGGAAGCGGTTGAGGAGTGATAGGGGCATGGGACGGGTGAGGAGAGAGCTGAGAGAAGGCTGAACCAAGGATAAAGAAGGTGAAGGGGTCACCTATGGAGACAGCAGAGAGGGACAAGACCAGGGTCAAGTAGCCTGATGTCCAACTCACCTGGAGCTGCCTCAGGTCCCAGGGCCTGGGGAAGAGGTGGACACTGCAGCTCCAGTTTATCTGCGAGAGCGAGTCTTCCTAGACAGCAAGGGCACAGGTTAGCCCAGAGCAGGAGGGCTGGACACTAGCCCCTGGCAGCAGGGGTGAAGGTTGGCCCCACATATAAGTGTCCCCCACAGCACAAAGGACAGAGGTTAGGCACAGCTAGGAGGGCAAAGGCTAGTCCCTAGCGAAAGGACAGAGGTCAGCCCACAGTAGCAGGCAGCAGCTCGGCCACAGTAGGGAGTGGAGGTTAGCCCACAGCAGCAGGAACTCACCAAGGCATCTTTGGCCTTCTTGAAGGTTTCCGCCTCCTATGGTGACAGAGATTTGAAAGTGCCAATGTGGCAGCTTCTCCAAGTTGTGTTGGGCTTGGAAGTGGGGACAGAGCCTCCTGTGGCTGAGCCCAGCACAACAGTCCCCAGCACCAGGATCCATGCCACAGCCATGGCCAGATAGTAACTGCCTGCCGGGTGGTATGGCTCTGCTTTTCAGGCGTGCTAAGTGAGGGACCCTGGATGATGTATGTAAAGCAAAAAGGCAACTGGATTTTCTACTTATAAGGGATGAGGGGGTGGAGGCAGCTACATGAACAGGTGTGGGAGGGCCAAGTCATCCTGGGGCTGTGGCAAGAAGGATAGAGAAATTTCGAGAAAGACCCAGGAGAATCTTGGCCCAGAAGGGTGACTCACACTCCTGTCATGCTAGCACTCTGGGAGTCTGAGGTGGGAAGATGCCCTGAGTTCAGGAGTTCGAGACCAGGCGAGACTCCATCTCTACTAAAAATAGAAAAATTAACTCTCAATGAATTCCCAACAATAAAAAAAAAATAAAAATAAAGACAGAGAAATGAGCAAGTCCCGACGGCAAGGGCCTCTAGTCCCAGACACTTGGGAGGCTGAGGCAGGAGGATTGCTTTAATACAGGAATTTGAGGTTGCTGTGAGCGAGGCTAAGGCCAAGGCACTGTAGCCTGGGTGACAGAGTGAGACCCTGTCTGAGAGAGAAAGAGAGAGAAAATGTCACTTGGATTCTCTGGGCAGCCTTCACTAAACTTTCGGAGCCCCTGACAGGCTGAGTTAGAGGGATGGGAAGCTGGCTTAAGACTTTCACAGCAGGGCAGAGCCCTGATGGGGGCACAGTGAGGTTGTTTGAGTGGCAGAGAGGGAGCTTCCACTATTGGTTTAAGAATATTCCATGAACCACCTCACTTTATGTTCCTAACATTTCCATGAACAATTATTTTTATAAATGTGATGATTAATTTTGGATATCAGGTTGACCTGTTAAAGGACGCCCATATAGCTGGTGAAGTATTGTTTCTGGAAATGCCTATGAAGGGGTTTCCAGACAAGACTGGCATTTTAGAAGTGGGGTAAGTAAGGCAAACTTGCCCTTGCCCATGGTGTGAGCACCATCCAATGCACTGAGGCGCTGAATAAAAGAAAAAGGCAGAAAAGGTGAGGGAGCACAGCCAGTCTGGGGTGCCAGTCAGGTGCAGGGGTGTGGGTAGGGGGAGGAGAGAGGTACATGCCAGAAGGAGGTGACAGGCCAACTACACAGTCAGAAGACCAGGGTGAGAAGGACAGGGATGGGCCTGACTCTGTCACTCACCTGCAGCTGCCTCAGGCTCCAGGGCCGGGGGAAGAGGTGGGAGGTGTCCCTGCAGTCCTCTGGCAGGAGAGAATCTTCCTAGGGAGCAAGGGCACAGGTTAGCCCCAGCACCAGGGGTCAAGGTTGGACCTCTCTGGTGGACCTGGAGCATGGCTAAAAACAGGACAAAGTGGGGGTGGGAGGTCATTGCCAGGAGGATGGTGGAGGCACCCCCCCTGCAGGACCACATGAATCAGGCCAGCAGCCAGGGCTGGAGTTTGCCACTGCAGGGAGGGTGGAGGGCAGCCCAGGGAGGGAAGTGGGGGGGGGGAGGGATCCTATGTCAGCAGAGTTAGTGCTATAGCCCTAGAGGAAAGGGTAGTTTGGCCCCAACCAGAAGGGACAGTGAGGAGACTCACAAAGGCATCTTTGACCCTCTTGAAGGTCTGTAGCTCCTTTGGGGACAAGGACTTGAACTGGGTTAGGTGGCAGCCCCTTGCATTAGGGTGGTTGTGCAGCACTGGGGAGGAGAAAGGGACAGAGGGACCTGCCTGTCTGCAGGATGCCCCAGTGCAGGAGGGGGAGGGAAAGGGTCCTGCCAGGGGCTCCCTGGAGCTCCCCCCAGGTAGGCTGTTTATAGGAGAAGAGAAGACTCAGGAAGGAGGCTGCTGGGGTGGGGAGAGAGTCAGAAAACCAAATCACCTGAGATTTAAGAAAGACCAGCTCTCCCTACCTCTCCGCATATGTTATGAAGACAGAAAGCACAAAGGTGGAGCCCACCCCTCCTTAAAAGATGTTTTAATTGTCCAAACAAGGAAGGACCTAGGAATATGAGGCTTTCTTCAGCAATTAAGGTGTGGCCATGGAGTTCCAGGGCCACAGGAGTTCACAGGTCCATTTGTGACCATTGCTTTCATTTATTAAACACGTATGTGTATTTTTTCATCCTCCACCTTGTGTCCGCAAAGAGCACTGGAAACAAAAAATGCACAGAACAATACTTATAGAGCTTTTCACTAGACAGGAGTAACAGATGATATTGTGGGGGAAGGGAAGAATGTGTTATATATAATGCCAATAAACAGAGAAAATAAGGCCAGGACAAAAGCATAGAGTAGACAGGAGGAAGTTTGCATCAAATGAGTTGTCTTAAATAAGTGCCATTTGATGGGTGGCGCCTGTAGCTCAGTGGGTAGGCCGCTGGCCCCATATACTGAGGGTGGCAGGTTCGAATCTGACCCCCACAAAACTGCAACAAAAAAATAACCGGGCGTTGTGGCGGGCTCCAAATAGTCCCAGCTATTTGGGAGGCTGAGGCAAGAGAATCGCCTAAGCCCAGGAGTTGGAGGTTGCTGTGAGCTGTGTGACGCCATGGTACTCTACGGAGGATGACAAAGTGAGACAGAGTCTCACAAAAAAAAAAAAAAAAAAAAAGTGCCATCTGAGCCAAGAGCTAAAGGAAGTGAGGAGGGAGTCCTGTGAAGTCTGAGAGAAGAGCCTTGCAGGCCAAGGTTGCAGTCCTACAAAACAAAGAGACACCCTTTTGTTGAGCACTTTAATGTTCAGCTTTATCATGGAGACTTTGTCTCAAGATACCACTGGATACCCTAGATAACAACAAGGGCACACTGTGGTTTGCCTACTTTTTCAATAAGTAGTGGCTAGCTGGGGTGCAGAGAGGTTAAGACACTTGCCCAAGGTCACACAGCACATAAGTAGTGAGGTAGGATTCTAACCGAGTTTTGCTTGACACTGGGAGGGTAACCACTGCACTCTACAGCCTCTTATGTGCTTAGATCTTTGGACCCAGAGGTGAGGGACTCCTGGAGAGAAGGTGCTGAGTGCTTTTTGGCACTTGACTCCCGGCCACAATCCCTTCTTTCCTTCATAATTCCAAGGAGAGCCTGGACTGTTAAAAAAAAAATCCTTGAGCTCTGATACATGAAAATGTTTCAAAACCAAGAATAGGATATGCAGAAGTCACTTAAAAGTATGTTGATCACTTTCTGTGATCTTAGTTCAGGGGGGTAGGAGACAGTGAACCAACACTGAATTCTGCATGTGGCACACTGCTTGGAATTCCTAAACTTCATAGCTGTTTTTCTCAGAGAGGAAGTTCAGGCAGTGGTGGAGAGCATGGGTTCTGGAGCTGAAGGGTCTGGGGTTCCAACCTGGTTCTGATCTTCACTAGCAGTGTGACCTTGGGACGGAGGTGTGATGTTAGCAGCACAGATTGCTAAACCAAAGATCTGGCAAATAATAATAATAATAATAATAATCCTATTTGTAAAAGCTCAACCTTTTAATAATTATATGACTACATCTAATTGTCATTTGCTAAGGGCAATAAAATGATACATACATTTTATTAACTAAGACAGCACTTATGTAAATTTTTTCTTTATAAGAATCCCACTAATATCAAGAATTGGAAAATACTCAAGGAGTTTGAGAAACAAAGTTTTGTTCATTTTTAATCTTTATAAGCCCAAGTAATCCCCAAATTTCTGCCATAGTCTGGCCTTCATAACATTTCTTAATTTTAGATTTTTGTTTTGAGCTATTGCTGGATCAAAAATGGATCAACTTAGTATAAACAATCTAATTTTTTCACTTATATTTAATATAAATAAAATACAATATGTAATCCTTTTTGAGGCTGTTTTCCCCTAAACAATATCTGTTATATGTGATTGAACTGTTATTTAAAGTGAGTGGATTATTGTAACTTCAGATTTAGTTACAAAGCACTGTTTTTTCTTTTCTTTCTTTTTTTCTTTTTTTTTTTTTTTTTTTTTTTTGCAGTTTTTCACTGGGGCTGGGTTTGAACCTGCCACCTCCAGTATATGGGGCCAGTGCCCTACTCCTTTGAGCCACAGGTGCTGCCCAATTTTTATGTATATATATACATATATACCTATATCTGTGTGTATATATATTTATATATATGTATATATATACATTTTATGTATTATATATTTATATATATATAAAATATAGTTTGGTTACATTTGTAACCATCTTCTTTTGTTTCTTATTCCTAAGAGTTTTTAATTTGTTGCCCAGATAAAAATATAAATGATATTTATCTTAAATAACCTATAAAGGGACACAGTTATAGTTAGGTAGAATTTGCTTTATTATCAGTTTGTCAAAAAGGTAATAAAAATGTTTAACTTAAAAAAAAAATAACCCTATTAAATGTTGAAAGGTGGAAAGGTGCCACGAAGAACCGAGTAGAGTTAATAGCAGAGATTTATTAAGAGCATCTACAAGCAAATGGGCTGCCACTGAAAATGAAAAATGGTGACAGCCTGAGTTAGAGTAAGGGGTCCCTATTAACACAGTTCATAGTGTGGTGCATGTGTAGCTCAGGAGGCGGTGGGCTTGCTGTGACAGACACCAAAGGCCATCTGCTGGAGGGCTTCTAAAAGGTGGGAGGGCCATCTGCTGGAAAAGCAAAGAGACTTCTATTCTTTGCTTAGTCAATGTTCAGACCCACTGGAGCCAGAGAAAGACCAACAAAATACAATTGTGTGTTTATTTATTTATTGAAAGGAGGCTGTTTATTAAGGCCAGAGTATGACCTCAGCTGGAAGGTTTATAAACACAAGCAGTGAACATTACTCCTTTGCAAGAGAACTATAATATGCCATTGCATAGGGTGGCGCCTGTGGTTCAAAGGGTTAGAGCGCTGGCCCCATATGCCGGAGGTGGTGGGTTCAAAAACCCAGCCCTGGACATAAAACTGAAAAATAAATAAATAAATAAATGAAATAAATAAATCTTAAATTTATATATATATGCCATTGCATAGGTGAGGAAATGCAGCCTCAGACAATTATGCTGTAATTAAATGGCAGGGGCAGAAGTGAAGCTGAGGTCTGATTCTCTGGCTGGGCATCTTTTGCTGTGGCGTGTACTGTGCCTGCAAAGGATTATTTGGAAAACAGCCAATGTAATTGAAACATTGTTTAATAACTTAACACCAGGAGCTGGAATAGCAAATACAGGAATTTCACAAATGCAAACAACACACATATAACAGAATCCGAAGACAACAGTGACTTTAGGATTTGAGGCCTTTCACTACCAAATCACTAGGGAATGGTGCCTCTCAGGTGAGGGGGTCCAAGAGTCACGGGTTCAGAGAATCTCAAACCGAGTGTTGAAGGTTGAAATCTAGGTCTGGGACCTGAGAGTTGTGTGTATCTCAGTAACCACAGAATGAAAAATTGATCCCCAGGGAGTCAGCAATGTGAGGAGATCTCAAATCTCTTCTTGCCAGACCAGCCTCTGGAGGAGCTTCGGACAAAACGCCACAGGGAAATGTAGCTGCTTACTGAGGCACTGAACTGGGTTCTCTTGCTAGGGTGGAGTGGGGTGGGTGTACCCGCGACTCTCCCGCCTGCTGCAGGTGGATTGAAGTTCTGCCAAAGCACTCCAGGGAGCCTGCTGAGCCTCAGCGCTCATTGAATAAAAGCCTCACTTGGTACAATGGGGCAACACCGGGCCACACCCTGCAGCCAATGGCGTGAAAGTTCGGATCCCAGCAGAGCAGGGCGGGGTCAGAGACTAAGCCCCTACTCAGGTCCCAGGTGAGCAGGTGCAGGGAGTTGAAGACTACGGCGCATCAAGGCGATTCCTGGGACCTGGGAAGGAGGCAGAGGGCGGCGGAGCCAGGATTTTCCTTTGCAAGAAACTCCCCTCTGATCCCCAGCGGCTCTCAAACTTTATTCATATCAACCTCACCTGGTCCCCTTCGCTGTACCCCTGCCCCACTCACAGCGTACAGCGTCTTGTGACGCCTCCTCCGTGGCCAAGGAGATTTCTTTGAGGAGCCTGGCTGGATAAGCTCGAGCTGGAGGTGGGACACGAGGTAAGTGAAGAAGGCGAAGAGTGGGTCCTCATCTCTTCTTGATCTGCCGGTGAACCTCTCAGCAGCAGACTCAAGTCTAGATTTGTACACCTAGAATGAATCAGATCTGGACCGGTTTTTCCGCTAAGCGGGACAGATTCACAAAGCGGTGGGGGGTCTCTAAAAGCCTGAGAGCGCAGACCAAACTGGCAGGCTTGACCGGGAGAGGCGCAGCGACCGTCACCAACACAGACCCGCAGGCCCCACTCCATGGCAGCCTGTGTGGGCCCAGGGCCCGGGAACAGCTCCAGGCTGTGCAGGCTGCTCAGCACAGTCGGTGCAGTCAGCAATGCCTCGGGCCACATGGCAGAGCCAAGCTCAGAACTGGAGACGTGGGTGTGAAGTTGGGGACGAGTCGCGCCCCAGGCCTACACTTCCCTGAGCTAGATCCAAGGACGGGAAAGGATTCCTCTTGGCGCGCATTGGAGCAGCTGGGTAGCCTCTAACTAGCTCCTGAGGACAAGCGCCCAGGTGAGGCTGGGCCTCCTCACCAGAGACCCTGATCGCTAAACCATCTGAAATTCCTGGACATGAAATGACACTGACGGAGCACCGTTGCACATATTGTGCACTGAACCAGGGAGTTCTCTGAAGGCCTAAACCGGGACTGAAGTGCACCCAGCACACCCCCAAGCACAGCCCTGTGCTCAGACTTGGGGCTGAGAAGGCCGGGGATATGCTTTCTGCACAGCAGCGCCAGCCTTAGGCCCCTGGAATTCCAGGTGGATGGGAAGACTTTACCTGATAATGGTGTGTCTGGGCCAGGAATGGCCCAAACTCTCTTTGTCCCCTGTCTGTACTATTTCCTTTGTCTCAGTCTCATCCTGGTCGTCCTTATTTTTGCTCTACAATAATAATCTTGTGTAGCATTTACCGTCCATCATACCCTGTTCTATGTAATTGATACGTACGTATTATCTCATTTAATCCTCCAAACAACACAAGAGGGATGGTCTACTATTATCTTATTTTGCACACAGAAAACTGAGCTCTGATAAAGTGAAGGAATTTCACTTTATACACAGCTAGTTAGTGACAGAGGAGGGATTTCTCCTTGTGACAACCATTCTTAGAAATCTTGTTCAGTGTCTCCTGTCTTTATTTTACTTTTTTTTTTTTTTGAGACAGAGTCTCACTCTGTTGCTCTAGGTAGAGTGCTATGGTATCATGATAGCTCACAGCAACCTCAACTCTTGGACTCAAGAGATCCTCTTGCCTTACTTAGCCTTCTGAGTAGCTGAGACTACAGGTGCTTGCCATAATGCCCGGCTAGATTTTCTATTTTTAGCAGAGACAGGGGCTCACTTGCTAAGGCTGGTCTCAAACTACTGAGCTCAAGCAACCCACCCATCTCGGCCTCCCAGAGTGCTAGGATTACAGGTTTGAGCCGGGTGCCTGGCCCTCTATCTTCATTTCATATTCATTCTCTTCCTCCCTCCCACCCCCATATGCCTGCCTTTTCTCTGTGTCCATCTCTGTCTCTGGCTTAGTGTGCTCATTCTTTCTCTCCTCATTCATTTGCTCAACAAACATCCTGACCCAGTCTTTTGGTATGTCTGTCTCAATCAATCTCTTTTTTCTTTTCTTTTCTTTTCTTTTCTTTTCTTTTCTTTTCTTTTCTTTTCTTTCTTTATTTATTTATTTTGAGACAGACTCACTTTGTCACCCTGGTAGAGTGCTGTGGTGTCACAGCTCACAGCAACCTCAAACTTAAGTGATTCTCTTGCCTCAGCCTCCCAAGTAGCTTGGACTGCAGGTGCCCGCCACAATACCCAGCTATTTTTTGTTGCAGTTATCATTATTTAGCAGGCCCGGGCCAGGTTCAAATCTGCCAGCTGGCACTGTAACTACTGTGCTATGGGTGGTACACACAATCTTTTTTAGTTTGAAAATAAAATCTACCTTCTGATGAAATCAGTCATGCATGTTTTATTGGATAAACCTCGGAAAATACAGAAAAGCATAAAAGAGAAAAGAAAACCACCCTATAACTTCAGGACCCTTCTCTTACCCCTCATCCCACCTCTGCAACAATTTTTCCCAATATTCATAGTATAGTAGTTTTTTAATGTATTTATTTGCACATATGTTTTCTGCTTACCACAGTAACACTCCTTGTAAAGATTCCTTCAACACAAAAACGCACAACTTGGAGAATTAAGTTCCACTTGATGAAAGTAAATTTTTTCTAACAATTTGTAACTGTTCCTCCTCCCCCTACTTTTCTATGAGCAATTTCACCCAAATTGGAACCATGCTGTATACAGTTTGGTAGCCTGCTTTTTATGTCTTACCATTATCTCTCATTTGTATTCTCCTACATCTTTAATTATAGTGTATCAGTTAGGGCCCAGCAGGAAACAGATGGCCCAATCAATTTAAGATAATTTGAGGTAGGGTTGATACCAGGAGCATTACAAAGGGTTTGGATAGTGAAAGAAAAAGGATCCCTGTCCTCTTTGTGACCACACCCACCTTTCTCCACCCACCACCTTTCCCCAACCCCTTGCAACAACTAGTCTATTCTCCACTTCCAAAATTTTGTCATTTCGAAAATACATAAGTAGGATCAGACAGTAGTGTGTAACCTTTTGGAATAGGCTTTTTTCACTCAACACAATTCTCCAGATATTCATCCAAGTTGTTGAGTGTATCAGCAGTTCATTCCTATTTCGTGGTATATATGCACCAGAATTGGCTTAATGACACACCCTTTGAAGAACATCTGGGCCCTCTAGTTTTGGCAATTGCAAATAAAGCTGCCAGTTGGGCACAGTGGCTCACGCCTGTAATCCTAGCACTCTGGGAGGCTGAGGAGGGTGGATTGCCTGAGCTCAGGAGTTCAGACCAGTCTAAGCAAGGGAGAGATCCTGTCTCTACTAAAAACAGAAAAACTAGCCCATTGTTGTGGCAGGTGCCTGTAGTCCCAGCTACTTGGGAGGCTGAGACAAGAGGATCTCTGGAGCCTAAGGGTTTGAGGTTGCTGTGAGCTATGAACATATATATGGCAAATAACTATGCTGCATGTATTGTGTGGACATAAGTTTTCATTTCTCTGGAATAAATATCTACTCATACAATTTCTGGGCTGACTAGGAGTTACTTGTTTAGTTTTATAAGAAACTGCCAAATCATGTTTCAGAGTATCTGTGCCATTTTTCCATTCCTAACAACAATGACTGATCCAGTTGCTAGATCACTTTTAAGTTGTACTCAAATATGCTCTCCAGAGCTTTTTTATTGTTGCTATTTCTTAAGCCGGGTGCCTGGCCTATATAAAAATATTAGGAGTTTCCAACAGTGGGTCACAAAAAACCTTTATATTGGGCAGCAACAAATTTATCTTTTATTATACATAACTCAAGCTCAATAACCTGGACTGTGGTATGTAGGGTTATTGTCAATAATTTGTATCTGGCACCTTCCTTTGATCTCACAGCACTCTACACTGCTTCTTGCCATTACTGACTTTACTTCTGGTTCTTTAGTTTTTGGAAACATATGATTTTATTTTAGTCCCATGATGTATATCATCAGGACACTTTTTGTGGTAAATGACCAAAATCCAACTCATGCTGACTTAATAGAAAATTTATGGGCTTACGAAACTGAAAGTCTAGGGTTAGAGGTGAGGCTTTTGGTATAGTTTGATCAAGTGGCTTAGGAATCATGAACCTCCTGGCTTGTTTTGGAAAAATCTTTCCCATTCCCATCTGCTGATGAGAAGCTGTTTGTTTACCCTTGTAATTCCAAGAGGGGTCTAGCGGTTCACCAGGCTTCCAGTAGGAAGAACACAGCATCTTTCCCTCAAGATGTCAGGACTGAAATCCATTCTGATTGGACTAGATTAGTTCATATACCCACGACAAACCCAATCACTAAGGCCAGAAAGATAAACTGAGGCAAATGGCAATAACCAGGTCTCACACCCCATTCCAGGATGGGAAGGAGTGTTAAGCCCTCTTCCCAAACTATTTGGATTCCCCAACTGAAGTAGGAGATGCTAGGAAGGGTGGGAGAGATGTAATAGAGGATTGAAAAATATGCTTGATGGACCCTTTTGGGATTTCTTATGTTTCAGTAAAATTTCTCATGGTTTTTAAAATTTCTTACACTTCAATCCCTTTGATGTTTCTTATAACATCTATACCTTTGAATAAGACAAATATGCATGGAAAGTTATAAAATTATTTCCTCAGTAATGCAAGGAAGACATACAACTTTGAAAAACAATCACTACCTGTAATTATCAATATTTATTAATAAACTTAATTACAATGAATTAAAATTTGTCTCATGTAGGAATCTTGGCTGCCTTGCTCTAAACATCCCTAAGCTATTCTGCATGAGACAGATCCATCTATGCAGATGAGAGATGTTGGAATGTCACCATAATAACCCAGACAGCTGGGCTCAAATCCTCACACCATATCTATAAGCTGTGTGAGCTCAGGCAGCATCCGTAGTCACTCTGTGCCTCAGTCTCATCTATAACATGTCAGCCATCAAGACAACTGGGGAGGAAAAATAGTTGATATTTGAGAAGCTTAGAATGGGGCCTGGTATACAGGAGGTGATTAATTAGCTAGAATTATGTCATCAACAGTAGTTGAGAAAAACATGTAATTCCAGTTTTCAACAGCAAACTAACAATATATTAATTGGTAAAGAAATAAATAATAAATAGCAGAATATGAAATCCAGAAAGTGCTCTTCAGGGACAGATGAGGAAGAATTAGAGTAAAGGGATGGATTGGGGCAGGAAAGGAAGATACAAAGGCAGGGCCAGGCAGAGAGGAATGCAGTAAGACGGAGCATGGTGAAGGAGAGGGTGCAGACAAAGCCGGAATCAACTCCCAAGGGCAGGCACTTGGCACTTGTAAGGTTGGGTACCTCCAACAAGGTTTTAGGTTCAAAGAAAAAACAAAAAAGGTGTATTTTCAGTTCCTTCCCAGAGTGCAGAGAGAGACAAAAAGATGTCTAGAAAACAGACACAGGCGATTAGCTCGAGTTACAGGGTGGGAGTGCGACCACCCCTGGCCCAGGTGCACTAGCAGGCGAAGCGGCCTGGGGCCAGCGCTTTCGGGAAGCTTAAGCCTGACAGGGAAGCTGGCTCAGAACCGTTTCCCAGCCCAGCACGTGAAACCCGCAATGGATCATCCAGGCATCACTGTCCAAGGTGGACACTACTACGGACACGACCTGAGGGACCGTGGAGGGCAGAGGAGGCACAGAGGGTTCATTGCAGGTGAGGAGAGACGTGGGAGAGGCTGAGGGAAGGAGTGGGGCAGCGCCAACCCTGCTAGGCTGGCAGAGCAGGGGGCTGTACTCTCGGACCCTCTCACGGGAGAACAGGCGGGGTCGAGTGGCGAAGACCGGGTGGCCGCAGGGCTGTGGGTCGGAGCTGAGGACTCCCAGGCAGCTTACCGCCACCTTGGACAGAGGTGCCTGGGCGGTGGGCGTGGTCGCGCCTGTCATGCCGGCTCTTGGCGCAGCAGTTCTCGAGTTAGGGTTCAGACCCGCTCCGTCCCCCGCCAGCCCCGACGCTGGGCTCTGGGGTTCCAACACGCCCGTTCCTGTCCCCAGGGCTCCTTCTGTCCTAGCGCCCTGCAGGGTCATCTCCTGACTTATCCAGAATTCTGGCCACGAACCCCCCAGAGGTACAAGTCGTAAGAGCTAACGCAAGCTTTGCGTCTGTCACAAAAGGGCGCCCAAGTTCCGCTGGAAGGACTCAGCTCTAAGTCCGGGCACAGGACTTTGCTGGGGGAGTGCATTTCAACCCCGGTCATGCTTTTGGAGAACTCTCTGGTTCACTGCACAAATACGCATGACCGTATGGCGCCAATGTGATTCCACGTCCAGAAATTTCAGACCGCTCAGCAATCCGAGGCCCTGGCAAGGAGACCTCACTCTGGCGCTCGTCTCCCAGGAGGAAGAGCGGGAGCCGCGCAACTGCTCCATCAGCACCGGGTCAGGATCGGGTGCCTGGAGGTGCAGGCCGCGGGGCGGGGCGCAGCGCCTCTCCAACTCTAGCGGGTCTCGCCAGACCAGTGCTTCACTCTACCACGTGGCCCGCGGAGTTGCTGACTCCCGGGAGGAGCTGAGCAGCTTGCATAGCCCGGAGCTTTTCATAGCCTACGTGAGTGACGGCCTGCGCCCATCTCCCCTTCAACCCTGCCAGATTGATCTGCGTCCCCCGGTCCGTAGGAAGTCTACTGCATCGTGAATCTGTCCCACTTAGCCGAAAACCGGTCCAGATCCGATTCCCAATCCTTTCGCTAGCCACCAAATCCGAGATTGTGTCTGCCGCTGGGAGGTCCACCGGCAGATTAAGAGTCTCAGCTCTTCACCTTCTTCATTTACCTCGTGTCCCATCTCCAGCTCGAGCTAATCTGGCAAGATTCCTCAAGAAAGTCACTCCGGAAACTGAGGAGACGTCACAAAACGCGGGGAGCTGTGAATGGCGCAGGCAGTACGGGGGTTAGACAGCAAGGAGGACCGGGTGAGGTTAGAATGGATGGGACTGAGGTGTGGATCTTTCTTGGTAATGAAAATTCTGGCTCAGTCCCGCTTCTCATCCTTACTGAGTTCCAGGACTCGCTGGATGCTCAGAAGCCACCGCCATCTTCAACCTCCTGCACCTGCTCCAGCGGGACTTCGGACTAGAGGCTCACCCTGGGCGTGGTCTTTGATCCCACCCCATTCTGCCGGACGCGAAACTCTCTCGCCATTGGCTGCTGTAGCCTCAATGTAGCTTCAAGTGCCATTAACTTATGTTTAAAGAAGCTTTCTTAGAGTCCATAAGAAGGGATGTTCCTTTAAGACCCTCCCAGCTGATTAGCAAACTAGTCAAACGGGAGGCAAACTCTGCAAACAGAGTCTGGCTGTCGGTGGAATGTCCTGGAAAGGACCTTGGAAGTGGAAAACAAGATAAGTTGGTGCGCATTTCATTTACGTGGTGCACCTGTTTTCTCAGACAAACGGCTGAATAAGTTTTTGTGGTCACGCTGCATGGCTTCTTTGTACTCTTCCCATATTAACCATTGGCTGCCAATTAGTATTATTATTAGAATGTGTACGTGCAGACTTAATGTTACTAAGAGTATATAAGCTTATAAAAAATAAACTGAGGTCACTGTATGCCAGAGCGAGCAGCAACCTCCCCTCTTTTAGACATTTCAGTGCAGAAATCTTCCACTGCGGCTCCGATTCACGCAACAGCTGCCGAACGCGGCTCTCTGTTGCCCCTTTGGACCAGGAGAGTCTCCGCTGAGACTCGGGCGGCTCTCTGGGGCCGCAGTAAGCTGTACTAGAAGCCACCAGCTCCAGGTGCAAAAGGTGCGGGTATTTTTCCTGAAGAAGAGACAACAGTTTACCCCCAAAGCGGTGATATTTACAGGGTGCGTTGCCCAAACCTCTTTCAGAGGATAGTCTAGCAAGAAGAGACTTGAATTCTGCAACAGTCGCTCACCTTCACCAAGGATCAATTCATTCTGTGGCTACCTAGACAACCTCTCTCCGCCCCCCAGTCCCTGATTAGAACCCTCAACCCCGTTTGAGATTCTGTGAATCTGTGATTCTTGGATCCCTCACCTGAAGGGGCACCATTCCCTGCTCAAGCCATTTGGTAGTGAAAGGCCCAATCCTAAAGTTACTGTAGTTACATGTGTGTTGCTTGTATTTGTGAAATTCCTTTGTATATTTGCTATTCTGGCTCCTGGTTTTTAGTTATTAAAGAACGTTTTGATTGCATTGGATGTCTTCCATATGATCATTTGGAGGCACTCCATAGCAAAAGATGCTGAGGCAGGGAATCAGAAGACCTGAACTTCAATTCTGCCCTTGCCATTTAATTACAGTGTAATTGTCTGAGGCTGCGTTTCCTCACCTATGCAATGGCATATTTACTCTTCTTGCAAAGGACTAATGTTCATCGCCTGTGTTTATAAACCTTCCAGCTGAGGTCCTAGTCTGGCTTTAATAAACAGCCTCCTTTCAATAATAATCACACCCCAAAACACACAATTGTATTATTGTTTTTGTCCAGATCTTCAGGTTAACAATCTGTGCTGCTAACATCACACCTCCTTCCCAAGGTCACACTGCTAGTGAAGGTCAGAACCAGGTTGGAACCCCAGACCCTTCAGCTCCAGAACTCTCCTGCTCTCCACCACTGCCTGAACTTCCTCTCTGAGAAAAACAGCTATGAAGTTTAGGAATTCCAAGCAGTGTGCCACATGCAGAATTCAGTGTTGGTTCACTATCTTCTACCCCCTGAACTAAGGGCCCTGTATGACCAACCTACTGGTAGGTGACTTGTGTATATCTTGCTCTTGGTTTTGAAACATTTTCATGTATCAGAGCTCAAGGACTTTTTTTTAACAGTCCAGGCTCTGCTTGCAATTATGAGGGAAAGAAGGGATTGTGGGTGGGAGTCAAGTGCCAAAAAGCACTCAGCACCTTCTCTCCAGGAGTCCCTCACCTCTGGGTCCAGAGATCTGAGTACACAGAAGGTTGTGGAGTGCAGTGGTTACCCTCCTGGTGTCAAGCAAAACTTGGTTAGAATCCTACCTCACTATTTATGTGCTGTGTGACCTTAGGCAAGTGTCTTAACCTCTCTGCACCCCAGCTAGCCAGTACTTATTGAAAAAGTAGGCAAACCACAGTGTGCCCTTGTTATCTTGGGTATCCAATATGCATTGAGAAAAGCCACCGTGATGGGGCTAGACTCGAAAGTGCTCAACAGAACAAAAGAGGTTTCTCTCCTTGTTTTGCACTGACTGTAACATTGGCCTGCAAAGCTCTTCACTCAGGCTTCCGATGGCTCCTTGTCTAGCTTCCGATAGCTTTTTGTTTAAATGTAATTTTTTTAGGCCACCTCATTTGATGCAAATTCCCTCTCCCACTCTGTGTTCTCACCCCTGCTTTACTTTTTACTGTTACTGGCCCTAATATATGATACACACTTATTCCTCCTCCATGTTGTCTATTACTCCTGCCTATCATGAGGCTAGCACTGGTGGCTTAAGCCTGTAATCCCAGCACTTTGGGATACCAGCTCGGAGGATTGCTAGAGTCCAGGAGTTCCAGACCTGCCTGGGCAAAAAAAGAGAGACTCTGTCTCTACAGGAAATAAAAAGCATAGCTTGGCATTGTGGCACATGTCTGTAGACCCAGCTATGAGGGAGGCTGAGGTTGGAGGATCAGTTGAACCCAGAAGGAGCCCTGATCATGCCACTGAGCTATAGCCTGGGTGAGAGCAAGACTCTGTCTCTAGAAAAATAAAAATAAATAAGTAAAAAGCTCCAGGAAACATTCTTTTGTTTTTGTTTCCAAGGCCCAATGCTGGATGCAAAATGAAGGCTAAATACTTGCTGAACAATGAATGAAGTTGTCACAATCTGATCTGGTAATCTGGGAGGCTCGGGTCACACCTCAATTTCTGATTAGAGCTGCATTTTCCTAGGTCTTTACTTGTCCAGAAAACTAAAACATATATATATTTTTCTTTTTCCTTTTTTAAAAATTAAATCATACATTTAATTAAATCGTACATTAATGCAATCTTTGGGTACAATGTGTTGGTTTTATATACAATTTGAAATGTTTTCATCAAACTGGTTAACATAGCCTTCACGGCATTTTCTTATCGTGTTAAGACATTTATATTCTACACGTAGTAAATTTTACATGTACCCTTGTAAGATGCACTGTAGGTGTGGTCCCACCAATTACCCTCCTTCCACCCATCCTTTGGCTCAGCCCCACCTTGATGCTTTCTGTCTTCATAAAAGGTGGGGAAAGTAGGGGAGAGCTGGTCTCTCTTAAATCTGGGTTGATCTGCCTTTCTGACTGATCTGCCTTCCTGGGTCTCTTCCTCTCCTGTAAACAACCTTCCTAGGGGAGCAGGTTCTTTTGGCAACACCTCCTAGGGGTGCCCTTTCCCTCCCCTCCTCCACTGGGGCGTCCTGCAGACAGCCTGGTCTCTCTGTCCCTCTCTGCCTCTCCACTCCTGCATCCAGCCTCATCAAGGCACTGTCACCCCTCCTTGTCAGGCTGGAACTGCCCGAGCACTGAGGAAGCCTCTTGGGAACTCACCTTCAGGGGAGCAATCCCTGAGTCTGTCAGTTTCTCTTTCCCTAAAGCTGCTCACCTGTCTCACTCTACCCCGCCCTGCTAGGGGCTTCCCCAGCCTGGAGCTCCCCTGGTGGCCAGTGTTTCACTTTTCCTACATCAGATGGGACTGCCCATCTGTACAGCCTAAAAGCTGCACCATGAAGCTCAGGCAGGAATTGCACCCAAGACGGAGCTGGAAACTCGGAGACACACTCAGGACAGAGCAGCTGGCTGTGATCTGGAAAAGGAAACTGAGGCCAGAGGATCTCAACAAGACCAAGGAAGAGAACTTGGGTGACAGCCTCAGAGAGGACAGTGGGGTACCCCTGTGCTGACGAAGACCAGAGACTAGGAAAGAAACTAGGTGAGCCCCACATCGCTGTGCATGGTGGTCAGCACCCTACAGCCCCTGGCCTCAGCCTTAAACATTCTCCAGCCCTCAGCTTCCTTTCCTTCTCTGACACAGACATGGCAGGGGGCTGCGTGCTGGTGCTGGTGCTTTTGGCCACAGTGCTGACCAGGACTGGAGCAATTCTTGTTGCCAGGACCTTCACACCTCTCCCAGAAGCAAAAGGCTGCCACCTAGCCCAGTTCAAGTCCTTCTCCCCAAAGGAGCTACAGACCTTCAAGAGGGTCAAAGATGCCTTTGTGAGTCTCCCCACCATTCCTTCCAGTTGGGGCCAAACTCTATCCTTTCCTCTAGGGCTACAGCACTAACTCTGCTGATATAGGATCCCCCCACTTCCCTCCCTGGGCTGCCCTCCACTCTCCCTGCAGTGGCAAACTCCAGCCCTGGCTGCCGACCTGACTCATGTCCTCCTGCAGGGGAGGTGCCTCCACCATCCTCCTGGCAGTGACCCCCCACCATCCTGTTCTTAACCATGCTCCAGGCCCACCAGAGAGGTCCAACCTCAACCCCCGGTGCTGGGGCTAACCTGTGCCCTTGCTTCTTAGGAAGAGTCTCTCCTGCCAGAGGACTGCAGAGGCAGCTCCCACCTCTTCCCCCGGCCCTGGAGCCTGAGGCAGCTGCAGGTGAGTGACAGAGTCAGGCCCATCCCTGTCCTCCTCACCCTGGTCTTCTGACTGTAGTTGGGCCTGTCACTTTATCCTTCCAGCTTGTCCCTCTCTTCTCTCTTTCAACGTGCTACCCCAACCCATTCTCCCACCTGAGCACATTGGCTGCACCCTTTCACCTGTCCCCCCACCTGTCATCCTCACCTGTTCCTCTCTCCCTCCACCTGTTCTCTCTCACATGGAATCCCTCCTGTCTTCCTTCTTCCTCAGGTGTGGGAGCGCCCTGTGGCCCTGGAGGCTGAG